>JABUQX010104864.1:5000-17589 GCA_015478945.1 Trachelipus rathkii | reverse complement strand
GTACTTCGTTCAATAATTGGGTGTTTAACCGTTTCGCATTTATCGTAGAAACCTTTCGCGTTTTTCGTGCATACTTCTATATATATATATATATATATATATATATATATATATATATATATATATATATATATATATTGAGATATTTTCAACTAAACTGATAAAATTTTTGTCTAACAAATGAAAATGGTCTAGTTGCAACTCGATAAAAATTTCCTTGTGACATGCCAAGTCAAGCAACGTCAACGGTTGTTGCCGTTCTGCAGACAAATTGCTTCATGCATACTCTTGTTGAAAGTTTGGTTAGTCACATGCAACATGTTGCTTCTGGTGTTAATTCATTGGAAACCATTCTTAGGAAGTCTTTTTTTATTATAAATTGAACAATCTTAATAATTATTCGTTAAACAATTCTTTATTTCTTTGCTGTACCAAAAGAGTTCCATAAATAGGTAAAAGAAATACCCATTAAGCCTGAAATATTAAGCTATTTGAAATTGTCAAAAAAAAAACTTTTTCAAGGTTTACGCTTGAATTTATGAAAAACCAATTTGTCTGCTATTTCTGATATCATGTTTCAGGCGGAACGGAATATCCTCTAACAATCTGTTCGTGTTCATCAAAACGAGATTATCTAGACATAAAGTTTGAACACTGTATCAACTTAGTTCTAATGATACTAATTGAAAAATGGGGTAAATCGAAATTTCAATCATGTTAGATTGCAAGTAATTGAGGAATTACTTCCTAAAAAAAAAAAATTAGAATAGATAATAAGTAATAATAAAGATACATACGATTTATATTATTATTTTTGAATTTATTCCGTTGCTTCCTTTCTTCCTTCTTCTTTTTTCTGTTCTTTTTTGTATCATTCTCCCTCATATCTTCTTCACTCTGGAGCAATACATCGATTTCTCTTTCTCTCGAAGCTCCAAAAGTTGATTGGATGTCTATTTTTTAAAGAAAGTCTTAACAACTAACTGTTCAATAAATGGCTAACTTTTATGTTATATTTTTTACCTAATTTAATATAATAAAATTAACGTAAAAATTATATTAGGGTTAATTACCTGGGGGCAGAGAAGCGGTTATGGTGTTGGGTATAACGTTCAGAACCGCAGTTGCTTCAGCACTTCCAAACTCATTAAAACCAAAACACTGGTACAGTCCTGCTTGACTCTTCCTTACATATTTTAATTCAAGTCTATTTTCTTGAACAGAAATTTAATACAAATAGATAAAAATCAATCAAGTAATTTTTATTCTAAAGGAAAAAGTCAGAAATAATCAAAGGTGTGAAGTAAACAAGGGTGAGTTATAATAATATTTATGTTATTTTGGTATAATGCTTTATTATTATTGCATTATCTATGTTTATGACTGTATATATATATATATATATATATATATATATATATATATATATATATATATATATATATATATATATATATATATATATATGTATAACTATATATATATATATATATATATATGTATATATATATATATATATATATATATATATATATATATATATATATATATATATATATATACTTCCGACCAACCGAATACAGAGGAATTGTCCAGTAACTGTCCATTGAAGACCCAATTTACAATGGAATCTGGTTTACCACCAAAAGATGCACTCCAGAACAATATCAGATTTCATATACCGACTGGCCCATTGGTCCTTTGATTACATATGGAGCACCTGAAGTGATATATATATATATATACATATACATATATATATATATATATATATATATATATATATATATATATATATATATATATATATATATATATATATATATATATCAGGGTTGGGTTCAAGTACAAGTACTTGTACTTGTACTTAAGTACATTTTTTGGAGTACTTGTACTTGTACTTGCAGTTTCTAAAACCACTGTACTTGTACTTGTACTTGAGCCTTTTGTACTTGGTACTTGTGCTTGGTACTTGCAAGTACTTTTGGCATTTTTAACTTGCCAATATTTTTTATTTTCTTTTTATCATTTTCCTACGTATTGATATTATTATTTCTTATATATGTATTCTAAATAAATTTCCATTTATGAATGTAAAGTATGTCATTATATATATATATATATATATATATATATATATATATATATATATATATATATATATATATATATATATATATATATATATATATATATATATATATATATATATATATATATATATATATATATATATAAAAATATATATATATATATATATAATATATATATATATATATATATATATATATATATATATATATATATATATATATATATATATATATATATATATATATATATATATATATATATATATATATATATATATATATATATATATATATATTTTATATCATCATCAACCACCTTTTTCCCCCAAGACTGGGGGTAAGGTGACATGCACCGGAAACAGAAAAGTAGTAGAAGAATATGACACAAGTCGAAAAGAAAGCCCAGCCTTACCTCCCTTTTATACCTATTAGTGAGAACTCGCCGCACAGAAAATCCACCCAAGAGCTTCACGGGACTACGACGAACCCTCACTATGGCATCTCGCCAATGTGAGGTTCATCCCTTGGCCCAGGTGGGCCACAACCATACCCCCTCACAAAACCCTGCCATTCACTCCTATTATGCACTTTTTTTCTCGCCCCTGCCAAACTCACATTTCACTCCTCCAGACATTCTTTTGCTGACTCAATCCACTTTTTCTTCGGTCTCCCAGCCAGTCGATTCCCAACACACTCACCACTATACATCCGCTTAACCAACCGACTATCATCCACTCTTTCCACATGACCAAACCATCTAAACATACTTTCATTTATTCTCTCATTTATCCCTTTTTTCATACCATACAACTCTGTAATACGTTCATTCCTCATTTTATCAATTCTTCTCACACCTAACACGCCCCTAAGATTGTCCATCTGAACACATTATACTTTAGATCTATACCTCTTATTCCAGACCATAGTCTTACTACTATACATTAACACAGGTAACAACTTACCATCACGCAAGACACTAGCACACTCAAGACTTAGTCTCTTTACATCCACCAAGGATTTAATTGCACCAGCCTCCTTCCTGCAATTCACAACTTACCTACTACACTCGGCATCATCCGTTCCCCTTTTCGTCCAACATATATATATCCTAAATATTTAAACTCAGTCACTTGTTCCAGCTGCTCACCATCTAGCATAACTTCACACCGAGGACTGTCCTCACTCATAACCATAACCTTACTCTTATCTACGTTTACTTTCAAACCTCCTTTTACACACCCTCCAAATCTTTCTACCAATCCTCTCAAACTCTCTTCAGATTCACCTCACAAAACCATATTATATAGGCCTATATATATATATATATATATATATATATATATATATATATATATATATATATATATATATATATATATATATATATATATATATATATATATATATATATATATATATATAAAAGAATGGTGATTTATTGTTTTTGTTTGTTGTATATAAAAAAATCTTTTATGGAGGTTTATATATATATATTATATGAGGTCAATATTAGTACCTTTATATAAGGGTAAGGGGAAAAAGGTAACTGTAAGTATTATAGGGTAATTAGTTTATTGAGTGTTGTAGGGAAGATATATGTTGATATTTTGGTCGAAAGAGTGCGTCGAATGAGTGAAGAACTAATTTGGGGAAGAATAAGGTGCGTTTAGAAGTGGTAGAGAATGTGTGGATCAAATCTGTACATTGAAACAAATGATTGGGATAATGAGGGAGGAAAAGAATAAATTGTATTTAGGATTTATGGATTTGCAACAGGCGTATAATAGGATTAATAGAGAATCTATGGCAGGTGTTAGTGATATGGTGTTGGTGGTAAGCTTCTGAATAGAATCAAAAGTATGTATGACGATAGTGAAGCGTGTGTAAGAATAAATAGAGTCAAAAGTGATTAATAGCGGAGTGAGACAGGGATCTGCTATGTCTCCTTGGCATTCAATTTGTATATGGATGAGGTTATGAAAGAATTAGAGGTAGGGGTGACAAGGGATAGAGTTAGAATGATGGAGAATGGATGAGAGTGGAGGATTCCCTACCTATTATATGAGGATGATTTGGTTTTATGTGGTGGTTAATCTGAAGGAAGTTTGAGAGGGTTTGGTAGAGGGCTGGTAGGGTGTGTAAAGGAAGTTTGAAGTAAACGTAGATAAGAGTAAGGTTATGGTTGTGAGTGAGGACAGTGTGAAGTTATGTTAGATGGTGAGCAGCTTTAAAAAGTGTCTGAATTTAAATATTTAGGATATATGTTGGATGAAAAGGGAATGGATGATGCAGTGTAGTACTAAAGTTGTGAATGGCACTAAGGTGGCTGGTGCAATTAAATCGTTGGTGGATGTAAAAGGACTAAGTGTTGAGTGCGCTAGGGTCTTACATGAGGGTATGTTGTTACCCGTGTTAATGTATAGTAGTGGGACTATGGTCTGGAATAAGAGGTATAGATCTAAAGTACAATGTGTTCAGATGGACAATCTTAGTGGCGTGTTAGGTGTGAAAAGAAATGATAAAATGAGGAATGAACATATTAGAGAGTTGTTTGGTGTGGAGATTGGGGTAAATGAGAGAATAAATGAAAGTACGTTGAGATGGTTTGGTCATGTGGAAAGGATGGATGACAGTCGGTCGGTTAAACGGATGTATAGTGGTAAGTGTGTTGGGAATCGACCGAATGGGAGACCGAAGGAAAAGTGGATTGAGTCAGAAAAGGAATGCCTGGAAGAGAGAAATGTGAGTTTGGCAGAGGCGAGAAGAAAGGTGCATAACAGGAGTGAATGGTGGGTTTTGTGAGGAGGTATGGTTGTAGCCCACCTGGGCAAGGAATGAACCCCACATTGACGAGAGGTCATAGTTGAGGGTCAATCGCGGTCCCGTGAAGCTCTAGGGTGGATTTTCTGACTGCGACGAGTTCTCACTAATTGGTATAAAGGGGGCGGTAAGGCTGGGCTTTCTTTTCTACTTGCTTCATATTCTTCTACTATTTTTATGTTTCCGGTATATGTTACGCACCTTGCCTCCAGTCTTGGGGAGATAAGATGGGTGGTGATGATGATGTAAATATTGATATATATATATATATATATATATATATATATATATATATATATATATATATATATATATATATATATAATATATATATATATATATATATATATATATATATATATATATATATATATAACAATTTTCATAAGTGTGTATTTGTTATTACTTCTTGTACTTGAACTTGAACAAATTCTAGAGTACTTGTACTTGAACAATTCTAGAGTACTTGTACTTGTACTTGTACTTGAAAAAATGTACTTGAACCCAACCCTGATATATATATATATATATATATATATATATATATATATATATATATATATATATATATATATATATATATATATATATATATATATACTATATATATATATATATATATATATATATATATATATATATATATATATATATATATATATACAGGGTTGGTGATTTTTTTGATTTTTTTAGAAATTTTTGATTTTTTGGATTTTTTGAGATTCGTGACGTCACGCGAAATATAATTTGTAAACAAACTTTTCTTAAGTTCGATATAGTATTATTTTTTAAGTGATTTATTGAATTTTATTCATTCTATATAAATCAAAATGGAAAATCAGGAAGGATTTTTTCAGATTCGTGACGTCACGCGAAATTAAATTGTAAACAAACTTTTTTTAAGTTCGATATAGTATTATTTTTGAAGTGATTTATTCAATCTATGTAAATCAAAATCTTAAAATAGGGCCTATAGTCTATGACACAATGAAACAGCAACACTAAAGAGTGTTACGGACTTGTTACGGATTATTTGTAATATTGATAAATGTTACATCAGAAATAAAAGAAACCTGTTTGAAACATGATCCTTTGTTGACAATAGTGTAGGAATTTGGACCAGAGTAGCCTTGCTATAATATTATTATTTTAATTTTTTATTTCTATTGAAGTTAAATCACTTAAATATACAAAAAAATAAAAAAAATATATATAAAAAAGCAAAAAAATCAAAAAAATCAAAAATCATGATTTTTTGGAGCAAAAAATCAAGTGAAAAAATCAGTTGATTTATATCAATTGATTTTTTCCGTGCCATATTAATAATGTATATATATATATATATATATATATATATATATATATATATATATATATATATATATATATATATATATATATATATATATATATATATATATATATATATATATATATATATATATATATCAGAGTATCTATCTCTGTCTCATCTTATATATATATATATATATATATATATATATATATATATATATATATATATATATATATATATATATATATATATATATATATATATATATATATATATATATATATATAAATACCAGTATATATATATATATATATATATATATATATATATATATATATATATATATATATATATATATATATATATATATATATATATATATATATATATATATTTATTTATGTCCCGAACAAAAGTAAGTGTACTGATGTATTTAATTATGTATTGGACTTACCTGAAATTACAAGTTATCTCCTTCGAAGTATGACCCTTGGGAGGTTACACAGCGGTTCCAACGTTTCTTCCACTGTTCATAGCAGTACCGGAAGTCATTTTCCTGAAGGGTGTTTAGTTCACGTGTTACAGTATTTTTTATGTTTTCCATCGTCCCAAAATGATGACCCTTCAACTTCATTTTCAACTTAGGAAAGAGGTAGAAATCGCACGGAGCTAGATCTGGGCTGTATGGAGGATGTGGAAGTACTTGAATGTTTTTCTTCGCCAGAAATTCTATAATTGAGAGAGCAGTGTGAGATGGCGCGTTATCGTGGTGCAGCACCCAATCATCTGCAATGTCTGTTCTGATTCGTTGAACTCGTTTTCGAAGTCGTTCCAAGACATCTTTGTAAAAGACATGATTAACTGTCTGTCCTGAAAGTACAAATTCCTTGTGCACAATACCACGGCTGTCGAAAAAAACAATAATCAGTGTTTTCACCTTGGACTTCATACGTGCTTTCTTCGGACGAGGAGAATTTTTTGTGTGCCATTCCACACTTTGCCGTTTGGTTTCAGGATCGTACTCAAAAACCCATGATTTATCGCCTGTTATAACTTTATCCAAAAAATTGTGCTCATTCGAGTCTTTCAAGTAAATCTTGACAAATTTTGACCCTGTTCGCTTTCTGCTCCACAGACAAGTCTTTCGGCACTAGTTTTGCACAAATTTTTCGCATGTGCAAATGGTTCGTTAAAATTCTATGAACTGCATTTTAATCCAAACCAGTTTCTTCTGCAATCACTCTGACACTGAACCGGCGGTCTCTCTCCATCACTCTCTCCATCACAGTTCTAACAACTTCCACATTTTCATCGTTTGTTGACGAGATTGGTCTTCCACAACGAGGGTCGTCTTCAACATTTTCTCAGCCCTCTTTGAAAGCTTTGTGCCACTTAAAACCATAGTTTTCGATAGAGTGGCATCCCCATAAGCTTCGTTTAAAGAAGCAAATGTCTCAGTGGCAGACTTGTTACGTTTCACACAGAATTTGATAGCGTACCGCTGTTCAATATTTACCTGCATCAAAAAACGTAACGAGGATAGAAAACACACCCATACACAAAAAGATGTAGTGCAAAAACGTAACGAGGTTAGAACACACGCCCATACATAAACAGATGTAGTGCAAGACTGACTTTATAAATCTGGTTAAAACTGGTATGGATATGTAGCCTAGGTAACTAGCTACCCACTCGTATACGTCACGGAGGAGCTACATTACTCAGTCGTTCATGGGATATTCAGTAAACTTATTTTTGGACAGAGGAATATATATATATATATATATATATATATATATATATATATATATATATATATATATATATATATATATATATATATATATATATATATATATATATATATATATATATATATATATATATATATATATAGTATATATATATATATATATATATATATATATATAGCAATTATATTATATGTTGTATGTATAGATCTTCTTAAATATATATATATATATACTATATATATATATATATATATATATTAGAAGTGTACCGGATGTCAGTTTTTAATATTTGCAGATGCGGATGCGGTTAGTTTTAGGTATCAAGAGTTTTAGGCAAAGAAAATTAATACCTTAAGTTACTAAATACATTTGAGTAAATAATATATAAATTCAAATATACAAAAAAAATAGGGGAACTAAGTATACGGAGAGTAAATTACGATTCAATTTCCAGTATATGTATTACTAGGGAATTGCACCTAGACTTTATAAACTCTTGTGCCTTATGCACCAAACCACCACCCATATGAAAAAAGTTATTCATTGCTTTTCTGTAGTTCTATATAAATGAGGAATGCAATTTTAATTCATATTAGTTATTTATTATTATTTATATATTAATATATTATTTCTTTATTTATTATATTTTTAATTTTTTGATTTTACATAAGTTATTTAATTTTCTTTCTTACCGGTATTTTAATTTTAATTTTATTATTTTGGTATTATTTAACATTCAAATTAAAGTTTGAAATAATGCGTCAGAAACAGATGAAGACTGATAGGTTTTACACCTAACGAGTATTGATCTAAAACTCTAAATCTTTATCAAAAAGTATAAAAACAAAAAAATAAAGATGATCTCTAATAAGCACACGATAATAAGTGAGGAACGTAGATCTTAATTGTACATTTGGATTTTAAACTCTTACACACGTGTCATATTTATAGGTAATTCATGATATCCGCATAAAATCAGCATCAGTATCCGCGGATGCGGATAGCTAGCCTATCTTTTATAATATATATATATATATATATATATATATATATATATATATATATATATATATATATATATATATATATATATATATATATATATATATATATATATATATATATCTTAGAGAGCGTGTTAGGTGTGAAAAAGAATTGATGCAAAATAAAGAATAAACGTATTAGAGAGTTATGTGGTGTGAAGAAAGGGGATAAATGAGAGAATAAATGAAAGTACGTTGAGATGGTTTGGTCATGTGGAAAGGATGAATGACAGTCGGTTGATTAAGCGGATTTATAGTGGTGAGTGTGTTGGGAATCGACCAGCTGGAGACCAGAAGAAAAAGAATGGATTGAGTCAGTAGACGAATGTCTGAAGGAGAGGTATTGAGGTTGGCAGAGGCGAGGCAAAGGTGCAAAATAGGAGTGAATGGAGGGGTTTTGTGAGGGGTATGGTTGTGGCCCACATAGAGGATGAACCCTACACTTGACGATATACCATAGTGAGGGTCCGTCGCGGTCCCGTGAAGCTCTAGGGTGGATTTTCTGACTGCGACGAGTTCTCACTAATAGGTATAGGAAGCAGGCGGTAAGAGCTAAGGCTTTCCTTTCGACTTCTGTCATATTCTTCTACTACTATTATATTTCCGCATGCAGCGCACCTTACCCCCAGTCTTGGGGAGAGAAAGATGATATATAATAATATATATATATATATATATATATATATATATATATATATATATATATATATATATATATATATATATATATATATATATATATATATATATATATATATATATATATATATATATATATATATATATATATATATATATATATAATACATATATATATATATATATATATATATATATATATATATATATATATATATATATATATATATATATATATATATATATATATATATATATATATAGAAGAGTACACACACATATAAACGATGAAATTACCTCCCATTTTTAATGGTGCGCCTTTCTCTTTTGCGTTCATATTCTTTACACACTCATCCTCCAGGCAACATATTACTGACCACCATTTATCCACATATCATATACACATACTTAAAGTACACACCCCTCTTCTAGACAACACCTTACAGACATCCCTACTACTCATATCCCTATGTGTGGGGAAAGAATTACCCACATCGTATGTCCTGCGTGTCGTAGAAGGCGACTAAGGGACGGTGGTAGTTGGGTTGGCTGCCCACTACCACCTATCTCTTGCTAGGAATGCTGATGCATGCCTCGGAGATGGTCGTGATCGCCGTAAACGGCCTTCTAATTTTCGGCGAAATTGTATGAATCGTATGGGTACATGGAATGTCAGAGGAATAAATGTTGAGAAGAGGAGAGAGGTGATGGATGTATTTAGAAAGGGCAAATTTGATTTGCTCGCTGTGACTGAAACAAAGATGAAAGGAAACGGTGAAAATGAGTGGTGTGGTGTGAAATGTGTGTGTGCTGGTGTGGAAAGGAATGAGAGGGGAGAGAAGGAGTTGCAATTTTGATGAGTGACTTGTGGTACAGAGCTATGGTAGACTTTTGTGTGTGTGAGTCCTAGAATTCTAATGGTTAAATTTAAGTTTGAAAGGTTAAGGTGTGTGGTTGTGACGTATGATCCATCTGAGGGAAACGTTGAAGAGAGTACGATTTTTTTGGGATAATCTGAATGATGTTTTGGATGGGGTGAGTAGGAGCTTCAGATTGATAGTGTTGGGAGACCTGAATGGTTGGATAGGTGATCAAAAAAGGGATGGTATAACAGGTGGTTTTGGGGTGTCAGGAGAAAATGAGAATGGTAGGAAGGTGATTGATTTCTGAGGAGAGAGGTATGTGTGTAAGTAATACTTTCTTTAAACACAAGAGTATCCATAAGTATACTAGAGTTGGTGTAGGTAGAGATGGTATCGAAGTGAAAAGTATGATTGATTTTGTGTTGGTGAAGAAGGAGATGTTGAAGTATGTGTTGGATGTTAAATCAGTGAGGGGTTTAAGATGGGATTATCGGATCATTATGTTGTTCTATGTAAAATTAAGTTAGTGGGGGCTTGGATGGAGAGGAAGGTGATACGGAAGGAAGTGGGTAAAATTAAGAGTGAGAAATTAAGTGAACAAGGTAATAAGGATAAGTATGTAAGAGCGCTCGCAAGTAAATCAGTTGAATGTGAACAAGTGAAACTGAACAAATCTGGGAGCAAATGAAGGAAGCGTTGTTAGTAGTGCAAAAGAGTATGTGGATGTGCTAAAGTAGGAAGTAAGAATGTTAACAGTGAGTGGTGGAATGAAGAGGTGATGCAAGCGGTTAAAAGTAAAAAAAAAAAAGCGTGGTTGAATGTACTAAAAGCAAATGATGAAGTTTCAAAAGAAAGATGTTTGGAATTATATAAGGAGGAAAAAGAAATACTAAAAGGTGCATACGTAGGAAGAAAAGAAAGAGGTAAATGAACAGTTTGGAAGGAGGATGAATGGGGACTTACAAGGGAATAGGAAGCTCTTCTGGAAGGAAGCGCGAAAGGTTAAGAATGAGAATAAGGAACCTGCTCAGAATAATGAATAGGGATGGTGCTTTTGTAACTGATGAAATGGATGTGAGGGAGTGTGGAAAGAACACTTCGAAAATCTGTATAATATTGGCAGTAATGAAGAGGTGATAGTGAATGTGTGTGGGTTTGATGGTGCAAGAAGGAATAGGTATTTTGGGGATGAGGTTATTAGCAAGGAGAAGGTAATGGGTAGAGTGAGAAAGTTGAAGAATGGTAAATCTGCAGGTATAGATGAAATTACTGGTGAAATGATCAAGAACGGAGGCGAGATGGTGATTGATTGGATCTGGAAGTTGTGTAATAAAGCGTTTATGGAGGGTATAGTTCCGAGGGATTGGAGGAGAGCAGTAATAGTACCCTTATATAAGGGTAAGGGAGATAAGGGGAACTGTAGAAATTATAGGGGAATTAGTTTATTGAGTGTTGTAGGGAAGATATATGCTGGTATTTTGGTCGAAAGAGTGCATCGAGTGACTGAAGGACTGATTGGTGAAGAACAAGGTGCGTTTAGGAGTGGTAGAGGATCTGTTTATCAAATATTTACATTGAAGCAAATGATAGAGAAAATGAGGGAGAAGAAGAAGAATAAATTGTATTTAGGTTTTATGGATTTGCAACGGGCGTATGATAGGATTAATAGGGAAGCTCTATGGCAGGTGTTAGTGATATATGGTGTTGGTGGTAGGCTTCTGAATGGAATCAAAAGTATGTATGACGATAGTGAAGCGTGTGTAAGAATAAATGGTGTCAAAAGTGATTGGTTTAATATTAACAGCGGAGTGAGGCAGGGATGTGTTATGTCCCCTTGGTTATTCAATTTGTATATGGATGGGTTTATGAAAGAATTAGAGATGGGGGTGCCAGGAAATGGTGTTAGAATGGAGAATAGAGGTGAGTGGAGGGTGCCCTACCTATTAAATGCGGATGATTTGGTTTTGTGTGGTGAATCTGAAGAGAGTTTGAGAGGATTGGTAGAGAGATTTGGCAGGGTGTGTAAAGGAGGGGTTTGTAAGTAAACGTAGATAAGAGTAAAGTTATGGTTGTGAGTGAG
>JABUQX010104863.1:15000-26756 GCA_015478945.1 Trachelipus rathkii | reverse complement strand
CAAAGTGTAAAGGATGTGTTTTACTGTAATATACTAAAACCCGGATCTTATAAAGGTGAGTAAAGGCGTCTATGCTATGGACAAAGGGCAATTGACCAGCATACCTGGTTAGTTGTAGTTGTTTCAATACTTGATTTGCTTCTTTGGTTCTACCAGTTGGTAGATGATATTTACTTCTGTTATTTACTAATTCATCAACAACTGCCGCTCTTATTTGGAGATGAGAAGTTGTTTTATCATATAAAAACTGTGAGAAACACTGAAACAACGAATCTCCACCACCCAACATTTTAACCACTGTAAATCCCTCAGGTGGGTCGTTAGAGATTATTTCGTTTTCTGGTTCGTTTGGAATTTCAAACGGTGTTCTAGACAGGGTGTCTGCGACGATGTTTTCTTTACCCGGTACATAAAATAGTTCATAGTCAATGTCATTAAGTTCGTCCAAAGTTCTAGCCACCCTTTGATTTACTAAAGGCATGTTTTGCAAAAAGAGTAATGGCTTATGATCCGTATACACATGCACTTTGATACTGTATAAAAAAGGTTTTAACGATCGGACAGCCCATCGAATGGCTGCGAGTTCTTTTTCAGTGGCACTATAACCACGTTGAGCTTTTGAGAAAACTGTAGAAATGTAAGCTATGGGTTTATTCTCGCCGTTTTGAACTTGGCTGAGGCATGCACCCGCACCTATCCCTGAAGCGTCAGTATGAAGTAACAACGGAGTAGCCCGCTCGGATCTATCAGGATACGATAAGAAAGGTGGAGATGTTAACAGTTGTTTAAGTTTGTCAAATGCCAGTTGGCACTGTTCTGTCCAAGGCACACTTTTCGGGAACTTAAGTAGATCGAACAGAGGTTTTGCTATGACTGAACATTGTGGGATATGCCTTCGATAGAAATTGATAAGGCCCATAAACTGTCTAACCTGTTTTGCCGTTTTTGGTGGAGGATACTTCATAATACCCTCAATATTCTTTTGTAGTGGTTTTAACCCTTTATCGGAAATCATTGAGTCCCCTATAAAATTTTACTTTCGTGTTCTAACAGATAACTTTTCGATGGGTTTTTAACTTTTATCGTCACTCTATATATTGCTTTAAGGACTTCTTTCCAAGATAGGAAAGTGTTTTCTCGTAACTGTTACTGAATTATCAGGACGTCGTCCAGTATATAACTAATTTATCTTCACACCCATGAATATGTGACTAAAGCCAATCTCCATTACCCCTCTTTTGAAATGTAGCAGTCTGTTCATGAGGCCAATAAGGCTATTTCTCGGTAGGAAACTCCCAATTGACCCAGGTTTGTTTGAAATACGCTGTTTTCTCATACTATCTTTCTTTCCATTTCTATCTGATAATATCCTTTGATTAAATCTATCGTTGTAAAAAACTTCATACCCTTGAGACTAAATAACATGTCGATCAGATTTGGGATAGGAAAGCTATCTCCCTTTGTAATTTTATTTAACTCCCGATAATCAATACATAGTCTGATCGACCCATCTTTCTTTCTGATTGGAACTACTGGGGCTGAATATGGGGATTTGCTCCTTTGGATGATTCCTTCGTCCTCTAGTTTTTTACACATATACTTCTTTCCCCACTTCCATCATGTTTTTGTCCTTTTGCTATAACTGTCCTATACTAATATTCACTTTTGTGATCCCAATAACGTGTTTATAGCATGTTTCAAAATGCTGGTACATCCAACATCTGCATCTCCCAAACTAAGAGCCTGGGGATATTTGATTAAAAGTTGTACAACTTGATCTTTTTGATTTTCTGATAAGTCTGTTTTATCCAATTCAAACGCTGTTCTTAAATTTTCAAGTGTCCACTCCTCATAAGTATCTTGAGGTTTTTGAGTTATTTCCACTGTGTTTGCTACACTATACTTATAATCTTTCGGAGGATGTACCTGTTGTAAAACAGTATACGTACCAAGAGGATAACTGTGGGGATGATGACCCAATCTCAGGTAGCTGGGCTAATGAAGACCAGATCACAAATCCACATTTATTCCTACTTCCAAACAAATCTCTGGCGCGGTACCACTTTCGCTCGATTAGTTTGGAAGTAGCCAATGAATAGTGGAATATAAATTTGTATATATATATATATATACTCGGTGGACCTCGTGTGGACCAGAGTAATTAATATATATATACAACGAATGAAAAATAATTATTGAATCTATAATTTACTGCCTATATAAACTGAATGTCCATAAAAGGAACCGAGTTTTATTTATGATGATTTGGGGGCGAAAAAGTTTTGTCGTATAATAAAATTTAAATTGAAATTAATTTTTTTATGTGAAAATTTTTTTATATGAAGTCGCTTTAATATTTGAAAATTATAATTTTTTATTAACGAAGTTATTTCTGAATTTCCGAATATGTGTCACCTGGTTTCTAATACAAGGTCTCTTCCAGTTGAAAATCTTCAATTTCGGAATTTTCGTTCGAACAAATAAGGCTTTTTCCGAAGATAATGAAACAATAATAACAAAATATTTGTTGTGATACGGTAACAATAACAGTATACTACTAAGACTTTCTATAAATATAATACTAGAAATCAATAATAATAATAATAATAATAATAATAATAATAATAATAATAATAAATAATAATAGAAGCAATAAACTAGCTACGGCTAAAATAAATGATGATAATAATAATAATAATAATAATAATAATAATAATTATTATTAATGGTAATAATTATAGTAATAATTACCAACAATAATTATTATTTGTAGGAATAATCTTCGTTGAAGACACAAAAGTGTTTCAGTGAGAAGATGAATTCCGATAATAACTTTGCTTTTGTTCTTCAATGAATCTAGTTCTTACAAAGAAGCTAGAGGCCATTTAGAACTTGCAAGCAAGGTTTAATAGAGGGAAGACTAATTATTATTACTAAACAGAGGTAAGGCCTCTGTCTAAGGGAACTAACTTGCTCCACCACCAGGGGTTAAACTATGCCTACCATTACCACTAGTTACAATTTACCATGCACGGATTTGATGATAATTCGGCATCAAATGTTACACAAATTCGGAAAACTCGCTATGTTTTAACTAATTAATTTTATTATTTCGCAAAAAATATTTATGGATGTATATATATATTTGTATATGGATATCATCCATTGATGATTTAAAACCATAAAATATATGATTTATGCTTTATAAATATTTAATTTGAATATTTTCAATAAATACAATCGAAAATTTGCATTTTTGATTTTGTCTCATTTATGAGGCAAATTCTGAGATCACGTGACCAACTATTAAGGCGATTTTTTATTATTTCTAAATAAATATTTATAATTTTATATATATATTTTAATAAATATATATATAAAGAGTAATTTTCAGTTATAATATTTAAGGGAGGAATGTTGCAATAATATTTTTATCACAAGAATCACTTCTAAAGCGAATCTTGAAAATGCAAAACTTCGTTCTGAAATTTTACAAAATATTTTCTTTTGATTTTTATTTAATATTTTTTAATCTTTTTATCTACTACATTCTTTGGAATTTAAATTTAAGTTTTAACATTACTAAAAGATGATTCTCATTTTTTAGTGACGAGGCAATAATTTCTGACCTACTTATTTTGATTGAAATTTCTAATTTCAACCATGATGAGATTTTTTCTCTATAAGACATTTACTATAATGAATTTTATTCTTTTAATTTCTGCGTTTTTACTTACTTTTCTTTAACTTTTTATTTTTATTATTATTATTTTTTAATCAAATCTTTGAATTTAATAGTTCTAATTATTCCTTTTATATTAAATTTTCCCCAAATCTTTTACTTTCCCAATTTTCCCTTTTAGCGTTTTTGCTTACTTTTTGAGTGTGACTTTAAAGTTTGTATGTGTAAAAAAAATAAACAAAAAATAAGTATACATCACGTTGGGAAAAAATGTGTGTGTAAATATTATACTTTTTAGCTTTCACCGAAAAGAGAGAGAGAATAAAAGATAGATAAAAACCTCGAAGATTTCTCCACCTACAAATAAACTGGACCCTAAATTTAGACGAAGAAAAAAGGGTGTTTTGAAAGGTGTTTTGCGCAGATATGTGGTTTTGGTAATGGAAACCAATTACCACATAACCGTAGGCGAAACAGATCAATTCAAAACTTTGCGGACTGTTCTAACAGAAGTACTTCAACATTATATAGCAACTCGTGGGTCCACGATCAAAATTGAATTATTCCAAATAGAACAACTCAATTAGAAGAGACTTGATTTGCTATACAATGCCAAAACACTTATCAAAAATTAATATAAACGAATCAAAAAAAAACTATTGCCTTTTTTGCTAACATATCTGCAAGGAGAGAAGGGGGGCTAATAGCCATTAGTGGGGTCCTATCAGTTTTGTCCAGAAAAGGCTTAGATGAACTACCTAACACAAATTCTAAGAATCACTATTTAATCGGAAGGAAAGTTGTCAATGGTTCCGCTGAGAATTTATAAAAAAAAAGAATTCATCAGCCCTGAATTAAACATCGGTAAGACGCCTCCAAAAAATGGCGCGGAACCTCTAAAAATGATAGGGGAAGCTCACTTGAAAAACAAGCTTCATCAAAAAATATAATGCTACTTTAAACTGCATTATAAAAAATGATCTCGTAGATGATTCGACTCGGAATACAATTAAGGGGGCAGAGTCTACTGTTGAGTGCAGTAATTAAGATTGAATACTTCTCGGTCGCTCTCTCTACTTTTATAGTCCACGAGAAAGAACGCCGAGGGGTTGACGATAAGTAATTAATTAAATAAACCTCAATTTTAATTATTTACGTTTAAACAACAAATTTACTATCAAAAGATAGCAAATTTAAAACTATATAGTAAATAAATAAATTTGTTGAATAAAGTGATATGAATTTGTTATAAAAATTATCGAAAGTTTCAATGGCAATCTTTGGCAACTTTCACACGTGTTGTCAACTGGATATTTTTCTTCCATAGAGATTACATAATAATTGTAATTTTTTAATTAAAGATGATTACCAATTTTAACAATAACCATCAGATTCTGTATGTTTTTCTGATTAATTTGATATAAATTTTATTTCTCTAAGACTATTTTGAGCTAAGATACATTGAATTTTTAATGTAACAATTTAAAAGGTCATCTGAGGTCAAAACTTGACCTTTCGATTAAAGGAGGTCTATGACACTTATGTAAATGAAAGATTAGAGTATCAAGACTAACTTGAAATACTAACCATCTCCGATATCCCTGGAACACCTGGGCAACGAAGAGGGAGAAGGGACACCTTCAAATTATGATAATTTCAAAATTGATGGCCTATTTTTTTATGTAAACCCGGGTTATGTTTATTATTTACAAATTTACTTTAAATTATTTATAAAAGTTACAAGAGCAATACTTCCTTCTATATCTCTAGTATAATCAAGGAAAGTTTGAGAATCCAAAACGTTGTCAAAAGGAGTTTAAATGTAAACCGGTTTTTTTTTTTATCCGTTTCATTTTATCAATTGTGGAAGGCAAGAAGTATTGTGTATATATATCAACTTATATATATATATACATATACATACATACATATATACACATATATACATATATATATATATATATATATATATAATATATATATTATATTATATATATATAGTATATAGTATATATATTATATATATATAATATATATATATTATATATATTGAAATATATAATCTTTCTGGCTGAAAATTGGTACAATAATAGTTTGTGACCTGAATAAGAAGAATCCGGTGAGAAAATTGACAAAATGACAAGGGGGGGGGGGGCTCCAGCCCCCTAACCCCATTTTTAGGGGTTACAGGTAACCCAGGGGCCCCAAACTTGGGACTTTTACTATTTATTATTAAATAATAATATTGGTGAATTTCAAGGCGTAGCCCAATTATAAGGGATACTTTACTCTTGTAAGCCTTTATCAGAGTACGGTATTGAAATTTTGAGATTTCTCGGTGCAAATGATACCGACTTTCAGGGCAAGTTTCTATTAATAAATTTTAATTTTTATATATATAAATGATTATTAAGATTATTATTTACAAACTTTAAAAAGGAAATAGTGATGACTAATGCATTCACAATTCCCTTGATCACGATTGCAAGTCAACCACTCGCGAATCCAATCATCAAAACCCAAAAGGAAAACTGGCCACAAGTGGCAAATGAAGTAATTTAAAATAAATTACGACATTAAATTCCCCAGCCAAAGGAATCCAACAGAAAAATAAAATTTGTTTTCGTGAGTTTTATGTAAACGAAAATATAGTAAATAAGTATACTTTTCATTCGCCAGTGAACTGTGTCTGAAGGATAGGAATTTTGAGTGGGTCGGTAGTGGGTCACACTCAGGCATATGTAATATAACTTAACTCTCACGTCTTGCATTCTCTAGTTTCAAAATATCACCACTAACAGAAGGCAATGACACTGATTTTATTAAAAGGGGGGTGGTTTTCCTTTCTTTTTTACAAAGATAAAGGTTGGGTTAGATAATCCCGAACCACCAACAGTATCAAAGTCAAGGGAATTACGGAAACCCTTCCCCCAAAGAAATTTCCATCCCAGGACTACTGTTTCTCGAAGAATATAAAATATAAGGTCATCACCTTTAGTTCTGAGAGTAAATGTATTTTGAAACGAAAATGCAAGGCAATCGAAATTACATTACACAGTCAGTATGTCCCGGCACTCGCACCCTGAAGTAAGAAAACCCCTAATGCCGTACAAAAGGAGCGTAACTACTTTTGAAGAGTCCTGGGGACACTGGTGAGAGGAATACACAATTCACGTTTTAATTTAAAGTATAAAGTAAGAAATTTTAAAAGATTATTTTTAGTGTTCAATAGTAAGAGAAATTATATGATAAGTTTTTTAATGTTGTCTAAATGGCTAATAAGGTTGTCGTCGAAGCTTATTTCGAATCGAATATAGCTTTGATCCGACGGGAAGCCAGGATGTTAGCCTGGCGGCGGTTCCTAGGGGGAGAACTTGATGTTGTAGGTGATTCTTCTTCTGTAGAAGAATCATAAATGTTACTATGAATTTCCAAAGGGTAAAGATGAATGACTGCGCGAGTAATTTCACCTGTTCTCGTACTCAAGGAAACCGATCGTACATAACCATCAGGGGAAGTATGTAAAACTTTTACAATTCCCAATTTCCATCTTAAACGGGGACCGTCATCTTCCACCAAGACGACGTCTCCGACAGTTACATTTGGGCGATCAGATTTATTATAAGATTGCCTTAAATTTAATAAATAATCCTTTTCCCATTTAATTTTAAATTATTTACAAGGGAGAGGATGTATTGTAGTCGTTTACCAATTTTATAGGATCTAAATATTGTTGGGTCCTTCAATAAGTTGCCTCTGGAACTGGAGCGAATTAATTTATGCCCTGTTAATAAATGGGAAGGGGTGAGTGGTTCCTCACTATGGAGGTCATCCCCTACAAATGTGAGAGGACGGCAATTCAAAACCGCCTCTACTTCAATTATAATTGTATAAAATTCATCATAAGTGATGAGGGCATTAGTAAGGGTACGTTTCAAATGGAGTTTGGTCAACCCAATTAAACGCTCAAAAAATCCTCCGTAGTGACTGCTACGAGCAGGATTGAACCTCCATGTAATGGAGTATTGATTAAAAAATTGTTTTACTGATGGTAAACTATGTAACTGTTTTAAATAATCAGATGATGCATGAAAGTAGGTGGCGTTATCTGAATAAACGACAGAGGGGACACCACGTCTACCCATGAAGCGGCGGAATGATCTCAAAAAAGATTCTGTGCTATTGTCTAAAACGAGCTCGAGATGGACTGCTCGAGTCGTTGCACAGGTAAATAATACGATATAACATTTTGTGGTAGCTGTTTTTGAAGTTTTAATTATAAAATGACCTGTCAGGTCAACTCCCAAAATAGTAAATGGTTTGGTGTTTATAACTCTTACTTTAGGCAAAGCAGCTAGAGGGGCGGACCTAAAGTGAAGGGCTTGTAAACGTTTGCACAAAATGCATGGTCTTGTGACTTTTTTAATATTGGTTCTCATGTGGGAAAAATGATACTTTCTGCGTATTATTAAAAGGAGCTCAGTGGTTCCTAAATGATGAAAAGACATATGGGTGTCCCATATGATGAGTTTTATCAAATGATGATTATTTGGGAGTAAATAAGGGAATTTGGTGTCATAAGGTAGGAAGGAGTTTCCCAACCTTCTATCGCACCTGAGTATACCATTTACTAATATTATATTAAGTTGTTTACACAACTGTGTAAGGGTTTTTTTATTTTTTAAACAATCTATTTCAGACTGAAAATGCAAACTTTGCATATATTTGATCCAATATGACTCAGAATTTTGTTTCTCCTCAATGGAGAGTTGATGGGAGAATTCAGGTTTTATAATTGATTTATTTAAAGGAGATTTATTTACAGAGTTTTTCAAATTATTTATAAACCTAAATACTAAAGCTGTTATTTTATAATTTTAATTATAGGATGAATAATCCTGACTGTTTAGTATACTTTTCAACGGAGTAACTGTCACAGCCTGAATTATTAAATTCCTTCATTTTGTGAAAGAGGAAAGGATGTTCCCTCCAGACTGGCCAGTCTGAGGGATTTAAGAGCCAAGTTGGACCTGATGTCCATAAATCAGAAACTAAATATTTACAGTCTGACCCGCGGGAAGCTAGGTCAGCGGGGTTGTCCTGTGTGGGGACATATTTCCACTCTATAGAGGGAACATTTTTACGAATCTCGTCCACCCTGTTCTGGTTAAAGGTGGGGAGTTGTTTTTGGGAGAAAATCCACTGCAAAGTGACGACTGTCACACCAAGCATATATTTTTTCAAAATTTAATACATTTTCAAACGTTTCTAATATAAATTTTAACATGCGAGATGATAATAGAGCTCCCATAAGTTCTAATCGGGGGATGGAAAGCTCTTTAATGGGGGATACTTTAACTTTTGATAATAATATTTTTGAAATGGGTGTTGAGTCTACACAAGAGACTACATACACCACAGTACTGTATGCAGAGCCAGATGCATCGGGAAAAGCGTGGAGTTCCACATTAATTGAATATATAATTTGCCTGGGCAATTTTAAGTTTAAACATTGTTCAAATTGAACCACAAGTGATCTCCATTCTTTTTGGAGATCATTGGGGATCTTGTGGTCCCAGTCAAGTTTTAATTTCCAAATTTTTTGTAGAAGCATTTTGCCTCTTATAACTACGGGTGACAAAACACCAAGAGGATCAAATGCAGATGCTACATTATGTAATATTTTGCGTTTGGTATTGGCTTCTGGGTCGAAGCTACGAGTGGGGTAAGACATGGTATCGGAAGAAGTATCCCATTCCATACCTAAAATTTTTAAACAAGGTTCTTCTATGCCCAATTCTTTCTCTTGAAACATAGAAGCAGCGAGAGATGAGTTGGAAGCCCACTCTCTTAAATTTAAACCAGCCTCTGCAAATAAGGATCTGGTTTCTAAAAAATATTGTTTTATTTCCTCCTCGGTGTCAAATGTACCGAAAAGGTTATCTACATAAATTTGTTCTAATATGGCATCCTTGTATGCCGTCTGGGATTTATTTACATGGATATGGAGGCATGCTGCCAATAAAAATGGACTACAAGTTGCTCCAAATAGTACTGATTTGAACCTATGTTACTATAGGCGATTGGGGGTCTGAGGGGTCTCTGACCCATAGGAAACGAGTTGAATCTCGATCCTTTTCTGCTAAACGAATACCTAAGAAAGCTTTTTCAATATCTGAGGAAGTTGCGTACTTTTTTATTCTAAATTTTAATAATAATTTTCCCAGATCTGTTATCAGAGATGGACCACTGTGTAAACAGAAATTTAGACTGGGATTATTGGATGAGCAGTCATAGACTAAACGAAGTTTAGTTGTAGAGGAATTTTTGCGCACCCCATGATGGGGTAGGTAATGTAATTTGGCTTCAGGATGGAGAGGGGTGGAAGGTTTTACTTCCTCGATGAAGTCAAGGGACAGCTGTTCCTTTATCACATCGTTGTAAGATTTTAATAATTCGGGTTCAGTTCCTGAGCCGTTTCAGTACACTATAAAGTCGACGTTTTGACAAAGAATAATTATCTGGTAAAGTGGGATGATTTGTACGCCATGGCAATGACACTACATATTTCCCATTTATGAAGCGCAAAATTTTCTTTAAATGATTCAAGGGTAGTTTTTTCAGCTAGAGTAAACTGCTCATCAGGTAATATTCCAATATGGGAGAGAGACCATAAACGATCAAGGTCGTCTATGGAGTTTTTATTATATTCCTCCTCTGTAATTACAGAAGGAGGGGGAATAGAGTCCTCAGCTGAGGAATTTTTTATATTTTCTATATTTTTTATTAAAGCAGAATCAGTACTAGAAGCTTCAGCTGAAGCAGATAAAATATTTTGATCAATATTTTCAAGGGTGTGAGAGTTCTCACAAGTCTCAGAGGAGACAAAATTCATATTTTTATTGTAACATCTTTTTTGAGCGGGGAAAATAATAATTTCTTATTCCAGAAAGGTGAAGTGGTATTGAATCATACTGCCTCTGAAATGAATCAACCACTAGCCTTCATAGCTGTTGAGGGCTAATAAACCTTTCTCGATACTTTTTGGATCTAACTTTTAATGGGAGGAAACAATTTCACAAGCCTCGTCCGAGCAGACAAACCTTAAACTATTTACTAAATCTAAAATATTCTCTTGGGGAAAAATATGAAAGTTTGGGATGCGCCCATTATTTACAACTTCCCTCCCTCGCATATATCTCGAAGGGAGGTGAAGGATTTAAAACTAAAGAGTCCTCAACCTCAGTTATAGAGAGGGGAGGATTTTCAATTAAAACTAATGGTTCTTCCTCCTCAATTATAGGGAGAAAGGAAGAATGATCAATATTTTTATGATTAGAATGGCTAAAACTAACTATAGGATCAAAAAATTGAACTTCGGCCCTAAAAGAGGAAACAATGGTGACTTGAGAATCAGTGCCACCAGAAGCAAAAGGTAATTTGCCCCAAATAATATTACCTACATTGGTTTTTAGCAAATTTACATTGTTTATTTTCTCATATGATTGGAGAAAATGGGGGAGGTTGTCGGATCCCAGGAGTAACCCAATATCCGTAATGATATCTGAAGTTGGATAAGGATTGGCAAGTGGGATACGATATTGTCTGAGCATTTGTGTGGTCTTCACAAGCCCAGGTATTTTAAGATCGTTGGGAAGACGATCTACTATAACAGCAGAAATAGGTATCACTCCCTCCTTGGTACTGATGTTTAAGGTGACCACATCATGTACTGAAGGAGTGCCCTTTTTGTACCGAAGGAGTGCCTTTTTTGTTAATTCCGTTTATGGAGATGTTAATAGTGGAATGGGGAGTACAATTTAATGTTTTAACTACTGATTTTGAGACTAAAGTGAGTTGAGATCCTTGATCGAAAATACTTCGAACCAAGATGGGTTTGTCTCCTTTATTTATTTTTAAATCCGCTATGGGAAGAGCTACACCGTGGCTCTGAGCCAACAAGGTGGAGGTTAGGTGGTTTGAAGCGGATTGGGGTACAGTTGTAACATACTCTGGTTTTTTATATTGGGGACAAAGAGCAGTATGATGCTCAGAAGACTGACAAGTGTAACAC
>JABUQX010104863.1:2500-10000 GCA_015478945.1 Trachelipus rathkii | reverse complement strand
CCGAAAAGAGAGAGAGAATAAAAGATAGATAAAAACCTCGAAGATTCTTCCACCTATAAATAAAACTGGACCCTAAATTTAGACGAAGTAAAAAAGTTGTTTTGAAAGGTGTTTTGCACAGATATGTGGTTTGGTAATGGAAACCAATTACCACATAACCGTAGGCGAAACAGATCAATTCAAAATTTTGCGGACTGTTCTAACAGAAGTACTTCAACATTATATAGCAACTCGTGGGTCCACGATCAAAAATTGAATTATTCCAAATAGAACAACTCAATTAGAAGAGACTGATTTGCTATACAATGTCAAAACACTTATCAAAAATTAAAATATAAACGAATCAAAAAAAAACTATTGCCTTTTTTGCTAACATATCTGCAAGGAGAGAAGGGGGGCTAATAGCCATTAGTGGGGTCCTATCAGTTTGTCCAGAAAGGCTTTATGATGACATACCTACACAAATTCTAAGATCACTATTTATCGGAAGGAAAGTTGTCAATGGTTCGCTGTGAATTTATAAAAAAAAAAAGATTCATCAGCCCTGATTAAACATCGGTAAGACGCCTCCAAAAAATGGCGCGGAACTCTAAAAATGATAGGGAAGCTCACTGAGAAACAGCTTCATCAAAAAATATATGCTACTTTTAACTGCATTATAAATTGATTCCGTAGAATTTATGATCGACTCGAATAACAATTAAGGGCAGAGTTCTTACTGTGAGTGCAGTATATTAAGCATTGAATTACTTCTCGGTCGCTCTCGCTACTTTTATAGTCCACGAGAAAGAACGCCGAGGGGTTTTAAATAAAATAATTAATTTAAATAAACCAAATTTTAATTATTACGTTTAAACAACAAATTTACTATCAAAAGATAGCAAATTTTAAAACTTATATACTTAAATAAATAAATTGTTGTTGAATTAGAATCGATATGGATTTATTACAGAAATTATCGAAAGTTTCTAATGGCAATCTTTGGCAACTTTCACACGTGTTGTCAACTGGATATTTTTCTTCCATAGAGATTACATAATAATTGTAATTTTTTAATTAAAGATGATTACCAATTTTAACAATAACCATCAGATTCTGTATGTTTTTCTGATTAATTTGATATAAATTTTATTTCTCTAAGACTATTTTGAGCTAAGATACATTGAATTTTTAATGTAACAATTTAAAAGGTCATCTGAGGTCAAAACTTGACCTTGCGATTAAAGGAGGTCTATGACAATTATGTAAATGAAAGATTAGAGTATCAAGACCAACTTGAAATACTAACCATCTCCGATATCCCTGGAACACCTGGGCAACGAAGAGGGAGAAGGGACACCTTCAAATTATGATAATTTCAAAATTGATGGCCTATTTTTGTAGGCGGACTATTATGTTTGTAATTACGAAACTACAACTTTAATTATTATAAAAGTTTATCAAAATATAGTTCTATATCTTTAGTAAACTTTGAGAAAGTTTGAAATTCCAAAATGTTGTCAAAGGGAATTTAAATGTAAACCGGTTTTTTGTATCGGTTTCATTTTTCTCAATTCTAGAAGGAGGAGGTTAAATATATATATATATATATATATATATAATATAATATTATATATATATATTAAATATATAAATATATATAGTATATTAATATATAGAGAAAAAAAATATATATATATATATATATATAATATATATATATATATATATATATATATATATATATATATATATATATATATATATATATATATATATATATATATATATATATTTATATATATAATATATATTATATATATTGAAATATATTATCATTTTCTGGCTGAAATTGGGTACAATAATAGTTGTGACCTGAATAAGAAGATTCGCTAAGAGAAAAATTGACAAAATTGGGAAAACCCCAAAGGGGGGGGGGGGGGGGGGGCCTCCAGCCCCCTAACCCCATTTTTAGGGGTTACAGGTAACCCAGGGGTCCCAAACTTGGGACTTTTACTATTTATTATTAAATGAATTAATATTGTGAATTTCAAGGGCGTAGCCCAATTATAAGGGATACTTTACTCCTGTAAGCCTTTATCAGAGTACGGTATTGAAATTTTGAGATTTCTCGGTGCAAATGATACCGACTTTCAGGGCAAGTTTCTATTAATAAATTTTAATTTTTATATATATAAATGATTATTAAGATTATTATTTACAAACTTTAAAAAGGAAATAGTGATGACTAATGCATTCACAATTCCCTTGATCACGATTGCAAGTCAACCACTCGCGAATCCAATCATCAAAACCCAAAAGGAAAACTGGCCACAAGTGGCAAATGAAGTAATTTAAAATAAATTACGACAATAACCTCGTTTTAATGTGATTGCATTTTCAAAAGGATTGAAACAGTATATATAATCATTGGGATCCCTTGTATAAGGGATAACTGCTTCATCGATTATACATTGATTATTTGTGTTTGGTGTAAATAATAATAACGAATCTTTTTCTATAAGCGGACTATATGTGGTAACCATAACCCGAAGACACTCACGGGGCGGAATTACTACGTCCTTACTTATCAAGGCGAACTCTTCCACCTTGTTTCCAGGACATAATCGTATATCTTTAGTTATTACGGTTATGATATTATTTGTCTCTTTATTTCTTTTAATTAATTCTTTTGTGGACAAATCCGGCAATAAATTGTCTTTTCTAAGCAAATTATAACCGAAGATAACGTCATAACCTGTCACTTGCTCATCCACTACCACAAAAGTGTTGGGAGCGGTAGAGAACTCATTAGAAAGTTTTAATTGAAGAGTTATCTCACCCAAAACAGGAAAAACTACTTTACCTATACCACTAACGCCTGTATATTGAGTGGCTCTCAAAGGAAACTTATCTTTATTCAATAAACGATACGTTGTATTGGTAATTAAACTCAGAGAAGCACCAGTATCTACCAATGCTTGTAATGGGGTATCAACTTCACACCCCTCAATTCCTACTCCTATCACTAAAGCATCCTCTGGAGGATTCTGTATATACTTTATCTGAATTATAGAATCTGAAAAAGAAGGGAAATGGGGATTTAGAGATGAGGTTTGTTCCTCATTTTCTTGGAAGGAGGTTTGTACCTCAATTTCGTGGGATGAGGTTAGTACCTCACTATCATCAAATGAGGTTTGTACCTCAATTTCTTTTGATGATGTTTTATTTGACATCTTTAACAAATTTATAACCATAGGAAGATCTAACTCAGTTTGTGATCCTACATTTTCACTAGAAATATGAACTTGTTCATTAAAAGGTGGTGCGGAAGGTACCACACTCAATTCTAAGTTAGTTATTGATTCTGTTTCACTCACCTGGTCATTCTCACCCGGCAACTGTGACCCTACAATTACCGTGGTCGTCTTTTGTTTTATATCTTCTTGTCTTGAACGTTGAGGTTTCGGACTCATTGATGCTATCGATTTAGGTTTACACGGGTGATCTACGGCCCAAGATACAATCTGATGCTTTTCTACTTTTGTTTTGGGCTCTGTGGGCGGGCCACTGACCACAGAGCACTCTCGTTTCCCCTCTGTTGGGGTATATTTTCTGAAAAACATTGCGGACAATCGATCCCCAAATGACCATCCTGATGGCAGACAGGACATTCTTGACTTTCTGAACCTAGTTGTTTTTTCTGGCTTCGTTGTGGGCAGTCCTGCACGACATGTCCCTCCGTCTCACAATGGATACATTTGTTTTTCTGAACATAACAGTCATCCGCCATGTGTCCACGTTTTCTGCAAAACCGGCACTGGGGTCTTGATGGACAATCCCGCACCACATGGCCTGGTTTCTTACAATAATTACATCTCTGTGGTGATCCTGGTGATTGAAGATTACTCTTAGGATTTCTACCCTTTTCTTGTGCAGTTGCATTTGGTTGTGGTCCAGGAGGACCATTAGATGGATGGACTCCAGGAGGTTGTGCGAATTGTGACAAATTTTGCACATAAGTTGGGTTACTCGGACCGGAATACCTTGAAAAACTCCCAGAATATTGAGGAAACTGTGAACCACCACTGGGTACAGTATATCCTGGATAAGTCAAAGCAGGAAAAGGCCATGCTGGCTCAATCGACGGTGGAACCGGAACAGTATATCGAGATGATGGATAAGAAGTAGAAGGAACCACAGGTGTCAAATCTATAATCTCCGGCTGATTAATCAAGGGAGGTTTAGTGTTTGGTAGAGACTCCATTCCATTATTAGTTTTATCTGCTACTTGTTTACGTGTGTAATTGTCGTCTATTAACTTTACTAACCCTTCCCAGGAAAGGCCTCCTAAGGCCAACTCACAAACCACCGTGAGAGAATTTACTTGATCTTGTACGGATTGAGGCAAACTCTTTACTAGTTTCTCCCTTACACCTTCATGGAACTCACATCTGACCCCGGAAAAGCTTTTTCGGCCAATCCCAGTAAACGTAACGCATATAGTGGTATTGTTTCCGTTGACAATATTTGCGCATCAGTAAAAGCGCTCAAATCACATTTTGTTTGTTTTCTTAAATGTTCACCAAACCAATCCATTAATTCCTTCTTTATCATTGCATAACTTGCATTTGATTTCATTAGCACATCGTAAACTTGTTTAATTGCTCCCTCCAGATGCAATCCTAAATATGTACGACACCCGTCAACATGAGAACTTGGGTAGGTTGCCAAGGCATATTCTTCAAATCTATTCATGAATTGTGGTAGAGGTTCTCCATTCTCCAAACAATACTTACCAACAGGAATCATTTTCCTTGATTTTATCTGCTGTTGATCTGTCATCATTTTCATCATTTTCGCCATAGTATCCAATGTTCCTTGATTCTGTTCTAAAATTCTCAACAACAATACATTATTAACGGGCTCCTGCGTAGAGGAATTCTGCAATTCCACAGACAATGGACGACCCTGCTGGCTAGGTGCTAATGGAGCGGATGGGATTGGTTGTTGATATATATTCAGGCCAGATTGTTCACCACCAAAATATGGGCGCGCCACAGAAACACTTCCCGGCAAGTTTAATGTAGACACTGTGACTGTCACTGGGGGAGATGTCGTAAAAGAAGAGGGTACTGAGCCTATCGAGTGTACTGAACGACGTTCAACAACCCCCAAAGACTCGTAAAACACTAACTGGATGTTTATGCGAATGTCGCTTGCAGTATCATCAAGTTCGGTGAGTTGATCAGCCATCAAACTTGATAAATCTGCGGTGGTAAACGCCGGTAAACTTAAATCATCGAACGTCGTTTTCTCCTCGTCGCTCGCGCCGGTTACTACAACGTTCTTGTTATCTGCCATATTTCGAATACGTTATGTTGTTATGTAGTTTTAAGAATAGATAGAATAAGAGAGGACTCTGAATTTTAAGACTTAATAAGCCAAAGAATCGTGTTTCGTTTGAAGTGTTGATAACTTTAGAGATATCTGAAGTAGAGAAGTCAAAAATCTAATTCGAATTGGACACCAGCGGATACACTAACGGAAAAACTAAACCAAAAAAACTAAAAAAAAAAGAAAGAAAGGCAGCAGACACGTAATAGGCAGCTTCTCAAGAAAGAGAACTACGCTCTGCTACCATAAATGTAATAAAGTTTGCTTGAGGGGAAGTGTAAGAAGTGTAGATAATCCGTGAGACAAATTATAAATTGTATAACAAAAAAATTTATAATAATATCAAAGAAATAAATTTGGTCCTAAATAATAAAGAAATAGAATTCCAATAAACTTACAGTGTTGATTAAGGAAATCTTTGGAACAAGTTAAGAAGGCCTTTTCAGATGGCCGTACCTTTGTACTATACAAAACTTCCCTGAGAGCTGCAAAAATTTATCTTCTACTGCCAAACTGTTTTATCTCCGATGGTGATATTTGGGAAATATGAAAAAAATGGAATAAGAATTAATAATAGATCTATGGCCAAAAAAAAATGTATAGTCTTTTTACTGAAATAAATTCTCACCTTGACAATATTGTTGGACTTTAACCATTAAATTTTTTAACCTGTTTTGGACTTACACACCTGAAGGTCTCAAAACAATTAAATAAAAGAGAATATCATTGGGAATAAAAACCCAATGAAATATATAATTTTAATAGACACAACTTAACAATTAGATATTTACAAAGAAATAAGGGAATTAGGGGATACGTTTATCTTAATATTGTAAATAGCACAATTGACCAAAAACTATTCAAACCTAAAAATTAATATGAGATATTTTCTTTTAATATTTTAATAAGAGAAGACAAGATGAAAAAAAAATATGTTTTTATTTTATGTGTATTTGATGTTTTTGTTTTAAGACTCTGATTCCGAAATTCCGAGGACGAAAATTTCGTTCGCGCGCTCGAAAAAAACTTGTAGTGCACTACTCATAAACCACGTTGGTTATGAAAATTTAACCCGCACGTTAGCTCCGACTCCGACTTCTCACTCAACACAACTCCAAGTTTGCTATAGTGTTTGAATTTGAAATTTACACAAGAACTCCAACTTCAACTTCTCATTCAAATGACTCCAAGTCTGATATGTATATTTGTGTTTTATTTTATAAACTACCGTGTGTGTTATTTTATGATTAACTGAAGTGTTTTTCTATCACAGTTATACCAGCACATCTAGTGATTTACCGACTGAATGACTGAATAATCATTTCGCAATATGTACATGGTGCAAATTATATTATAAATTATTGACTGAATAATCATTTCGCAATCTGTACATGGTGCAGATTATGTTATAAATTATTGACTGAATAATTATTTCGCAATTTGCATATAGTGCAAATTGTTATAAATTATAATGTATATTATCTTAAATAATTTCCTTACTTTTATTTAGTCAATTTTTATTAAGGGAGTTGTGGCTTCAAGGAATTATAAACAAAAATACTAATAAATGGAAAAGTTGTGAGGGATTCTCTAATATACAAACAATTAAAAGGGGAAAGTCAATAATAATTAAAAAAAAACAATTTGGGAATTTGCAATAAAAAAAAAGATTTAATAAAGTGATAATCACAAATAAAAGGGAATTTAGAATAATCAAGAAACAAAAAAAAAAAAGAAACAAATTTCTCTTAAGAAAAATTAGAAAGACAGAATACAGCTTGTTCTTGTATTTATCCTAATTAATAATAAGGATTTGAGGAATGCCACCTATAAAAGCATTCAATTAATCGTTTAGTAATTTTAATCACCTTAAATAAGGTTACACTATACACCACTAACCAGTGAGCCTATTCTATTTTTAAGTTTATTATAAACAATTTATATTATAAGTTTTCACACACTAAATTCTTTTTGGGTAATAACCTTCATCTTAATTTGGTGAAGTTAGTTTTTCTCAGTCGAAAAGAATTCTACTAATGGTTGGAGACAAATGACTAGTTGGTGTACTTCAAAACTCTCCAAGAGAAAAGAACGCCTGCTCACAGACCCTAACCTGCAACCTGG
>JABUQX010104862.1:0-10000 GCA_015478945.1 Trachelipus rathkii | reverse complement strand
AGCCGTTTTATTTCAAATGGATGAAAACAACCAGGAAAAGCCCTTGGCTTTTATTTCTAGGTCTTTTTTCAAAGGAGAAGCAAATTATATCACTATAGAGCAAGAAGCCCTTGCTATATTTTTCGCTTTACGCAAATTCAGTAACACTATATTCGGTTATGAGCTGACAATAATTACAGACAATCAACCTCTGATCCATCTCATCAGATACAGACAGCTATCAGGCCGTCTGGAGAGGTGGAACTTGTTTATATCACATTTCAACCTTACCATTATATATATAAACAGGGAAAATTAAACATTGTTCCGGATTATTAAAGCAGAAACCCTCTACCTCTCAGTCATACTTTCGTTCAAAATACGGTTTTGCCAACAACACGCTTCCATCTTACAAAGGAAAATTTTGTCAAAGAACAAAAAGCGTGCAATAAATTAAAAGATCTTTATGATTTTGCAAAGCCTTTGCTCTCGCATAACAAACCTCTTAATCAAAAGGATACTTCTGCTGACACTTTTCCGCACGTTCTGATTGATAAAATACTCCATTATGCAACTCAGAATGGTAGCTTTTTTTATACAAGTTCCAGATTCAATGATACATTCCATCATTGAATATAATCATGACTCTCTCCCAACGGGACATTGTGATGTTGAAAGAACAGTCTATCTCATCAGGGAAAAGTATATATTCCCGAAATTATATACGCTGGTGAAAGAACATTTCAATACCTACACCTCCTGCAATACCTACCGAAATCAAGACCTACCCCCTCCCGTTCGAGCCTTTTTCCAGAATACACCTAGATGTGCTCGGACCATTACCGACCTGCAAGAACACAAAAGCGAAATATATCTTGGTGCTAAAAGATAGCCTTTTCGAGATATGTGAAGCTGGTGCCTCTAATTTAGCATACAGCAAAAGATATTGCACAGGCGATGCTGGAAAGAGTCATATGTCGCCATAGCACACCTCAGGTAGTACTCAGTGATAGAGCTCCTGAAATGACGTCTCAATTTTTCAAAGAGATTTGCAACCAGTGGGGTATAAAGGCATTAAACATCGTTGTCCGCCGACCGGAAGCAAACATCCTGGCAGAAAGAGAAATGTTGAAGATTGCAAACCATCTAAGACATTACGTAAATTTTAATCACGATAATTGGGGTAAGCTAATACCTTTTACTCAGATCGCTATAAACTCTACTTTCAATTCTTCTATCGGTTGTACTCATTTCCTCTTGTATTCTTACAACAAACGACTTCCTTGGGATCTCCCCAATTATATCTCTCCTTTTACTAAAGGCTCTGAGCCACAAAAACCTATTCATGAATATATAAAAGATCTTGCAGAAAGAGCCAATCTCATTCGAGACCAAGCTCGCCAACATCTTCAGCAAGAAACCACAAAACGAATGAATTGGCAACATAAAAAAGCAACTTCCACTTCAATTAGAGTAGGTGATTATGTTTTTATATTGGATGTGAAAAAACCTAAACAGTCACTAAAACTTTTTTCAAAATAGACTGGCCCATTTCAAGTGAAACAGTTAGTACATTTTAATAAGTTGCTTTTACAGTTTGAGAACATCTAAAACCTTTATTGTTCATCTGGATAATATTAAAATTTCAAAACTTAGAGCAGTTAATGTACCAATTTCCACCTCCAACCCCAACGGCGACCTTCTACCATCTAAAAACAAACCTACTAAAGTCATCCAAAACAAACAAACACCTCCAAATCCCCCCAGCTATTCCTAATACTATTTATTTCCAGAGACAACTCTCACCTTCCTTACAAACACCTCAAAGAAACCCTTTACCTCCTCCTTCCTTGTCACCACCACCACCCTCCAATTCACTTTTTCATCACAACCTCATTCACATCTTTCGTCACAATCTCATTCAACTTCTCCTTCTCAACCTCGGTCACAACCTTTATCCCACGCTCATTTACCACCTCCTAATTCCAATTTTCTTTTCTCTCCTTCCCCTCCAAAAAGACTTACTTTCAAAGGTTTTCCCACTACAACACCCCCAAAACTAACTTTTAACGATTTTCAATCACCAACTCAGCCTTCAGCGTCACAAATTCAATCTCCCTCCACCACCTGAGTTACCTCCTAAATATCATTTCAAAACATATCATCCTATCCCAATTAATCATCCACATATAACACCCCCACCCCCTCCCACAAGGACCTTTACAACCTCCTTCATCATTCCAATTTCCTTCTACATAAGACACACTTCCACAAATTTCTATCACAACAGCTAGAAATACTTCACCTCCATCTTCCCCATATAATAGATCTCATGACCATACCTAGGTTCCAAACTTCCCAATGAGAAACACCAACATTCCTCATCCAATGGCTTTAAGAAATAGACAACAGGGTACAATAATGAGAGGAAACAGAGAATATTTACTTTCTCCAACACAAAACATACCTCAGGGTAGAGGTTTCCCACCCCCCAAACCTCCCAAACCATGAATAATGTAAAAATTTTCTTTTTTTAAAGTGCCACAGGGAAAACCATTTATTACATTTAAATCAATGTATAAATATAAAGACATATTAGAAATGAACATTTAAAACATGTAAAATAGAAAACTGTAAATACATTTTCAAGTAATAATAACAAAAAGAAAATTTTATAACAATTTAAACATCAAGACCAGTAACTCCAATTTTATCTTCATAATAAAGCATTGTGAAAAAACATTTCTCATAAAACTTCATATTTTTTCTTACAGGCAACATGATTATCAGTTGGGTCTTCTTTCAAATATAATAAAACAGCCTCCTTCTCTCTGGAAAAAGAAAACATCAAATCAGAATACGAAATACACCCAGGATTCATATTGAAACAGGCAGGGAAGACCAGATTCATAACAAGTTATTTAGAAATAAACACCAATCTAAAATGTTCACAAATCGTGAGTCATAATAGTTTTTAACAACAAACTACATACCATATCTGCAGAATAGGTTTAAAAATAGATTTCACACAGATGTAACCCCCCTTTCACCAGAATTAAAATATATAAATTCACTACTACTAGAAAGCCAAAAACAGGTTATAATCCTTTCCCAAGACCCCTGGATATTATCCTATTCAAAAGTCCAAAATGAAATTAACCAACCTAGACCCAAGAGAGGACTTGTGAATGTCGGTGGCACTGCTTTACAATACTTATTCGGTACAGCCACCATGTCAGACATACAAAAGTTACCACCTGAATAAACCTCTTACAAGATACTAGAACCTAATTTTACAAATTAAAACAACAAGTACACAATAACACTAATACATTAGCAGACATTAAAGAAAATCTAATAGTTTTAACAAAGTATCTAAATTCTTCTATCTCATCCATAGAACTACATCAAGAAATCTCAAAATTAAACATATACTTAAATTTAGAAAAGGTAATCTCTGACAACATACACAACCTTATTATGACTGTACAGAACATCTGGATGACATCTAAACAACACAATGCCCCTTTAAATTAATATTCTTACGATACCATGCTTGTACTCATTCGTAATAGTAATCATATATAGCAACACCCACCTATAAAACCACTTACACACGAAACTTTCTACCAATTTTTATCTTTCTCTTGGTCATTCATTCTAGAAAATAACCCTTACCTTCTCTTTACCATCATTCCTTTTTCCGAAGAAACTCCTTTCAATGAAACTTTCACCATAATTAAATTACACAATCCATACACTTACTATCTCCTCAACCATAAAACGCTAAAATATACCTACAGTAAAAGCATGTCAGAGGACACTTGCAGACACTCTGATTCTAATTAAATATGTTTCCGTTCAAACCCTATCCAATCCATAAATTACCAGAACTGCATATTATCAGCAATATTTGGCAACAACAACACCAATCATGGCAATTATAACCACTATCCTTATGAAACACCATATAATCTTAAGGTTGGAAATCAAACTCTACTTTCCTTTAATTCTCACATTGTAGCTTCAATTTCATGTCCCAGAATCCAACCCAAATTAATCACCAGTAATATTTTCTTTCTTCCTCAGGAATGCACTCTAGTATCAGACAATACATTTTTAAATATCCTTCTCATTCTTCCGTCCAAACAAGTTGGATCACAAAAGACTTACAACTTCCTGATTATCCACACATTCATCAGAATTTTATTCCTAATATAACTTCTTTAACTTTCAAGTTGAAATTGAAAACATTACACCCTCATTGGGACACTTCCTTAGACACCATAAATCAAACACTACAGACCAATGATTTAATTATTATACACTCTATCTCTCTATCTAGTTTCTCTATCTTTCTAGCCATTCTAATCACTGTAGAAATTATAAATGTTTATCTCAAACTCCGTCCTACTCAGGCAATTTCTGCAGATCCTAATATCCAATACACTGTAGTACAAAGAGCCCCGATACCGGAATCGAAGCCAACTCCAACCACTTATCCTATACTAGAACATACCTACTCCAACTCATCTGTAACAATTGCATAAGTAGGTAAACCCGTCTTTCTTTTTCCCTGGCAGGGGAACTCTATAACAGAAAAGTTTTTGTTCTATTAAATGATAAAAAAATAGATTTTTATTCCTTTATCTATTGTTTCTCCAATCTTTGTTTGGCGCTTCAAAATTATCGAAAATTTTTTTTTTTGCTTACGTACTTCTATATTTAATTTATTCCTTTGTTCTACCTCCCATCTCTCCCCCACGCCCACGTACATCGCGTGATGCTCAAACCCCTTTTCTATTTTTGTTTTTCTGATAATTCTCTCGCCGAGTTACCGATAAACAAGTCTTAATTTTTACTATTTCTATTTTGGATTTTGGTTTTAATCAACGATTTTAATATTTCTTAGAATCTCTATTGATATTTTCTTTCATTCAACACACTCTAAATTATTTACATCTACAGAAATTTTACGAAATAAATTACCATCCGTTCTCAAGCTAGCACTAGCATCTTTGTTTATCTCCCAAACAAAATATAATTCCCCCCTTCTCTCACCCTCTTTCCTCCCCCTTTGCCCACGCGATCCGGTGGGAAAGGAGTGAAACCTTTAAGTCGTGTAAAAAAATTTTGTGCTCTCGTGATAATTCTTGGTAAGCATTTTCCTCATCATTTCACGTTTATTTTTTTTCTTTCATCATTTCATTACATACAAATTACAAGGAAATGATTTTATAATTTTTTTTTTAGAGTCGAAAGCCTAACCTAACTCGGTGGCTTCATAAAATTTAAGGCCTAAGACAGTCCTACTTTGTAAGTGGAAATACCACTTAAAACTATATATATATTTTTGTTTCTGAATTTTAGTTATAATTTAATTTTAGGCCTACCCGAAACACGGGTTGCGAAAATTCGCTGGAAGCAACATGGAGCAGTGTTTTTTTTCTTTCTTCTCCTTCTTCCCCTAAATTTTTGTATCCCGTAAGGAAGATTTGCCACCTCATACATTTCATAAATCTAGAAATTTCTTTTCTCAAGCGTATTTTTTTATTATTTTTTTTAATTTAGTTACATTTATAATTTTTGATACGCTTTAAAATAGACTCTACTAAGGGCCCTATTTTCAAAGTGCAAAGTCTTCTTCGCACTACTTACCCGGCCATTTTTTTTCTATTTAATACTTGCATTTTTTTTTCATAGGGCATTTAAAGTAGTTTTAATTTCGATATCCTTATGCCCCTACATTCAAATAAAATACTCAGAACCTATAATAGTTTTTTTTCACTCTCTTTTCCTACTCCTTGAGTAGCCTGGTTTATCTACATTTAATGGTTGCATCTATATCCGTACCATATAAATTTTGCTCACATACTCTATCTGAAAATTAACAACTTGTGGGTTTAAGAAAAAAAAAAAACCCTCTCATGAAAGTTTTGGATTTTCCATATAATAGTAACAATAATGCTAATAAGAGTAATAATAATAATAATAATAATAATAATAATAATAATAATAATAATAATAATAATAATAATAATGACTTGAAAAATAAATAAATCATAAAATAATAATAATAATAATAATAATAATAATAATAATAATAATAATAATAATAATAATAATAATAATAATAATAATAATAATAATAATAATAATAATAATAATAATAATAATAATAATAATAATAATAATACAATAATAATAATAATAATATTAATAATAATAATAATAATAATAATAATAATAATGATAACAGTACTACTACTACTACTATACTACTACTACTACTACTACTACTAATAATAATAATAATAATAATAACAATAATAATAATAATAATAATAATAATAATAATAATAATAATAATAATAATAATAATAATAATAATAATAATAATAATAATAATAATAATAATAATAATAATAATAATAATAATAATAATAATATTAATAATAATAATAATAATAATAATAATAATAATAATAATAATAATAATAATAATAATAAAAATAATGAAGATAATGAGTCATTGCACTTGAACCTGGACCTTGATTACAATCTTTTTTGACGACTTTAAAAGCTACTTTTGTTTAGTCCTCACTTGGATGTTTGTAAATTTTTAGTATTTTTTTCACACAAAGTATAAATAGGACTGCTTTTGGTTTTGTCGCACTACTTACTAACAAGTTTTTTTTTCCTTCAAAGACTTTGAGCAATTTTTCATCCCATTTCAATACTTAAAATTTACACAAAACTAGAACTGTAAGTCAATTGCCTTGTTTTATAATTGTTTTATAAATGTTGTTGATTCCTTTTGTTTTTGTTTTTTGTTTTTTTGATACCTAGATTCATATTATATAAACTCTTTACCCATCTAAATATCCTTTGCATCCAAAGATCCTCCCATTTTTAAAACTTGTTAATAATCATGCCCTTCATAGAAAATTGAAACCACAAATCTTATGATGTAAATTTCTTATGTTTAATTTTTTTTAGTATTAAAGTTACTTTTAAAATTTTTGGTAATCACTGTTAATCTTACCTGAAACAAATCCTAAATTAAGCTACATACTGAAAATCGTTAATTTTTTTAGTATCGGTTATGGATACTACTTACTGTTGAGAAGCCTATATTCAACATGATAATAATATTAGTATACTGTATTTTTTGAAATTTTAAACTTCAGTCATAAAAGGATAATCTAGCTCATAAACTTTGTAACAATCTATTTTGATTTTTTTTTTATTTACGGTCATTGTGAACTATAGAGGAATATTTTTATATAATATTATCTTTGGTCCACTAATTTATTTATTTTATATGTTTAATAAACTGTTTTTCCTCAATTTGGTGTTTAGTCAAATTTTACCTGACCAAGAAGATATTTGCATAAAGATAGTGGGTTTTTTTTTTTTTTTTTATTATTTTTTTTCATATGATTTAGAATCCTTTTAAATTCTTTTTTTTTGTTTTTTTTTTGTATGTCGCGAGTTGGTTAGAATAATTTTATTAAAATTTGTTTTGTATTTTTTTTCATGTTTGCCCACTTTTGATTTCTTTATGTTAATTATTTTTATTATTTCTTTAGGCACTTTACACCGAGGTGTAAATTTTATCTCAAATAAATCATACTCTAAACTGGAATATAATTGCGTTATTCTCGAAAACCTAACCAAGTCCTATATCCTAAATCCCCACTTCCGAACACTAACGGAAGAAGATTTGTGGGGAAATATATATATATATATATATATATAGTGAGAGAGAGAGAGATTTATGAGGTAGAGTTTAGTATATATGTTATATATATATATATATATATATATAGAGAGAGTATACATATATATATATATATGTAGGTATGGCATATAATATATTATATAGTATATATATAGTATAGCATAGCATATATATATATATATATAAAAATATATATATATATATATATATATATATATATATATATATATATATATATATATATATATATATATATATATATATATATAGAAATCTTAATCAATATATACATAGTATATATATATATATATATATATATATATATATATATATATATATATATATAATATATATATGGTTGTTAGTTAAGGTTGGTTTCATATATATGAGTTATAAAGAAGATATATATAAGTTATTATATATATTATGAGATATGAGTATTGCTATGATATTATTATTATATATGTTGGTTACAAGTATATAGGGAGCATATATAAAGAAAATATATATATATATATATTATATCTATATATATATGTATATATATATGCTATATATATATATTTATATGTTGCGGAGAGGAAGCAATATATAGGTTGATACATACATATACATATATATATATAGTTGAATAAGAAGATCGCATTAGCTCTAGGCTATGTATTATATATATAAATTCCTATATATATATATATATATATATATATAGACTCTTAATCAATAGATACTTAGAAAAGATTTCCTTTCTCGTAAATGCAAATAATAATATGTTTCTGTTTATAGATACCATTTCAAACTCTTACTCCTCTCCCCAAACCCACCTTAATCAACCTTTTTTTTCTTTTTCGCTTAAATGTGTCGGTTGTCTAAAATTTCCCCAAAAGGCCTTCTCTCAAACAAAGCTTCTCTGGTACAAAACGAATTGGAAGATTAATTTTCTTTTTCCTATTAATTTCCCTTTACAAAATATTTCCATGGACTTAAACTTTGTCCCTCTGGAGCATAAAACCTTTCCTTTTTTTCTTCTCCTATTTTGACTAAGAACCGATTTTTTTTCTAGACCGACGTGTTTTTCCTTCGAGAAACTTCTAATAAAAGTACCACTCATTGCTCCCCATCACTCTTCAACGCCCCATCTACATGACGTCGTAAGATAGAATTGTCCCCATTTGCTAAGGTTAAACGCTTTATTTTTTTTCCATTTTTAGGGTATGGTTAGAACTATGTGGAGTTATATTATTATGATGATTATTATTAGCTTTAAATGGAAAATCCTTCACACTTATATATAACGCAGAATCTTTCATAAATTAATATTTACATGTTCATTATTATTATTATTATTATTATTATTATTATTATTATTATTATTATTATTATTATTATTATTATTATTATTATTATTATTATTATTATTATTATTATTATTATTATTATTATTATTATTATTAAGATATATTATATTACACTTGTCATTCTTATTAATATTATTATTATTATTTTCATTATTATTATTATTATTATTATTATTATTATTATTATTATTATTATTATTATTATTATTATTATTATTATTATTATTATTAATATTGTTATTATATTATTATTATTATTATTATTATTATTATTATTATTATTATTATTATAATTATTATTATTATAAATACATATTATTATTATTATTATTATTATTATTAATCTTCTTAGCATAATTTATTCTCAGCCCCACTTATTTATTATCATAATTTATTATTTTCTTTATTTAAATTTCATATATTTTTTTTATTATTTATTCATTGATTTTTTTTTAGTTACAAATATTCTCTTAATATTAATATTAGCAGTATTATTGCAAGTCTTTATTATTTATTATTATTATAATTTTTATAATAATAATATATTAAACATTACTATTGTTTGCTAGTATTAAGAAATAGAATTATTATTATTATTATTATTATTATTATTATTAATATTATTATTATTATTATTTAGTTATGATTTTTATTATTACTATTATATTATATTATTATTGCTATTATTATTATATTATTATTATTATTATTATTATTACTATTATTAATATATTATATTAGTTATTATTATTATTATTATTATTATTATATTATTATTATATTATTATTATTATGATATATTTATGGATATATTATTATTATTTTATTATTATTATTATTATTAAGTTATTGAAGGGCGCACGAGTAAACGCGGAAAAGCGTTTCAATGATAAATGCGAAAACGGTTGTTAACGCAGATCTG
>JABUQX010104861.1:22500-27500 GCA_015478945.1 Trachelipus rathkii | reverse complement strand
GCAGCAGTGTTTATCTTTAAGTCCATTGCTTTGATTATTATATTATTTTTTATTAACATTACTTAAGTGATATTTATCTTTATATAAATTAAAATAAATAAAATAGCGCATTATGGAAGTAAGTATATATTTTTTATTGAAAAATAGCTTTAAAAGCTTATCTAAGGTACAAAAACTTAATTTTAAAAAAATCTTTTAAAGGCCTACGTTTTCTTTATTAAGCAGATAAAAGTCAATGTTCAGAAGAAGATTTCCTCCTTGTTTTTATTATTATTATTATTATTATATATTAATTATTATTATTATTATTATTATTATTATTATTATTATTATTATTATTATTAACTACTATTATATTATTATTATTATAATAAGAAGAATAATAATATAATAAGTATAATAATAATAATAATAATAATAAATAATAATAATTATAATAATAAAAATAATAAATAATAATAAATAATAATAATAATAATAATAATAATAATATAATAATAATAATAATAATAATTAATAACAATAATAGTAAAATTATTATTTTTATTATTATTATTAAATATATAATATAATATAATATATATATATATATATATATATACTATATATATAATATATATATATATATATATATATAATATATATATATATATATATATATATAGATATATAATAATATTAATAATATTATATATATATATATATATATGGAGCTGCCTACCCAATTATAATCTTCAAGGTACGCCACTGATATATATATATATATATATATATATAATGTTCCCATTATATAAACATATAGTATATATATTATATATATAATATAATATATATATATATATATATATATATATATATATATATATATTATATATATATTATATTACCAGCACAAAGACTTATTCAAATATGCCACATCCTGGTAGAAGTAGAATATAAGAAATACGATAATTTCAAGGTAATGCCATTTTAATTAGGGAACTGCAACACGGCTACACAAAATTAGTATTGTTTTCCCTGTAATATGAATTGGATAGCCTGCAAAAAGAAAAACTACTAAATCCAGGAAAAAGCTGGTTCAAAAGATAAATCAATTAAAGACCTGGAATGAAAAAAGGTAAAAAAGGTCTTGGATAGACCCAACAATGTTTTACTCCTCCTACTGCATTTTTAAATTGGGCCTTATGAAGAATTTTGTTAAGCTTTGGATGTGAAAGGTCTCTCATTCATGGTACTTAAAGTCAACAAGTTCCATAGGCTCGATTTTCCAAGAATCGAGAAAGTAAAAGCAGGGGTGCTCATCGATTCGCAAATTAATTACACTTTTTTTTTTTTTTTTTTTTTTTTTTTTTTTACAAATCATCAAAGTTTGAAGAAGTGCTAAATGACAAGAAGAAGCATGGATTTTTTTTTTAATAAAGGTAAAATGTTTTCGAATGGTTTCCTGGAAATTTCAAAGTTGAAAACTTTGAACTTGTGGAAGTTTGATGCATTCGTCTGAACAGCTAGTGGTGTACTATGTCACTGAGAATGGCTTTTCTTGAATATTTCCAACCTGGAGTTTTCCAACAAAATTGAGGTGAAGTTGAGCAATGAAAACATGGTGAGCGTTTTCCATTAAGACATTTTTAGTGATGGGAGCGCCAAATACAAAATGAAATATGGGCTTCCATGTTAGCTGAATTAATTGCTTGGATCGATGGCGAATAAAAATTCTCGCCCTGAAACGGAAATATCCTTTAAGATAACACTGGCCAACAAAAAAAAAAATTTTTTTTTGCTGCCAAGGAGTATTTTATCGACGATTTATAGTATATCGGGTGTGCTGATTTCAGAAATGACATTAGTTTTCCAAGATATGGCTCTAGTTTTTGAGATACAGGGTGTTCCAGATTTTACTCTTATACAAATATCTTTTTAATGCATATTTTACAGTAATATCGTTTTTTTCTTTTTTTTTCTTTTATACTTTATTTTTTTCCTATTTTCAGAACACTATGAGTATTCACGAAGAGCCTGTTGAATAACCCCCAATGTATTCTGCTACATCTGTGGTGAATATTGTCAGGAGAACCAAAGAAGAAATATTAAATATTACTAACTTTGTGAAGCAAGCACATCTGGCATACTTTGGAATGAAACTCGGAGACAAAGATAAGTCTTGGGCTCCCCATATGGTCTTGTAAAATGTGTGTCCGAAAATCTACGTCACTGGAAAAATGGACGAAGAAAAGGTTTAAAAATTTGGTGCTATGGTAATGCATGGCGGGAAGCCAAAGAATCACCCAACAGTGACTGTTATATTTTTGTTTGGTTTAATGTGAAAGGTAATCAATCGTTACAAGAAACGTAAATTTGAGTATCCGGAATTTTGGAATCAGCAAGGCGACCTGTACCACACTCCGACGATGTCCCCATTCCAGTGTTCACTACAACTCTCAGACCTAGCATTGGTCCTGATGAAGAAGATATCCGGATTTGGTGTGGCACACGTGCCAGATAGTGGTAGTGAATAGGAAGAAAGTACTTCTAACACAGCAACAGTTCTCCCAGGGAGAGATCAATGATTAGTACGAGAGTTAAGTCTCTCCCAGCAAGATTCTGAGCTTTTGGCATCTAGACTAAGTGAAAAGAACTGTCTCAAGGCGAATGTAAAATAACTTTTTTTTCGGACAAGAGAGAGGTTAGTATTTCTTCCATATTTCATTGAAGAAGAAGATCTAGTATACTGTAGGAACATCCCTGGACTCCTACTCCAAAGATGGTGAATGTTTCAAATATATTTGCAGATTTTTTCCAGGGTTGAGTATGGAGAAACTCAAAGCTGGAATCTTTAGCGGCCCTCAAATTCCCCAAATCATCAAGGATGACAATTTCATAAATTCCATGATTTTGAAGCATCTGCCTGGAAAAAGTTTTTGTCTTGGTTGTTCAGAACTTTTGGGCAACCATAAATCTGCCAACTCGTACAGAAAATGCTTTCAGACTTCAAAAATTTGAATGCTAATATGAGCATAAAAGTTCACTTTCTACATAGTCACTTAGATCGGTTTCCGGATAATCTAGGATGCTATAGTGAGGAACAAGGGGAGAGGTTCCATCAAGATATCAAGGTGATGGAAGAAAGATACCAAGGAAGATGGGATACACACATGATGGCAGACTATTGTTGGAGCCTTCAACGTGATTGTCCACATTCTGCACACAGAAGACAATCATATAGACAGCGATTTGTAATGCATTAATTTTGATTTCATTGTACTGAATTGAATGTTTTGACCTATTAGCATTTTATGTACTTACTCATTAACAATTTGATATATATATATCTTTCGTGTTTTTTTTTTGTGAATTACGTTACAACCTAGCATAAATTGTTGTTATTAATGTATTTTTGTGACCACCCTATATCTCAAAAACTAGAGCCAATCTAGGAAAACGGAGGTCATATTCGGAATCAGGGCAACAAGTTACCTATAAAATGACCTTCAAATGTTTTGCCGCAAAATCTTTGTTGGCCAGTGTAATTAATAATTAATAATTAATTCATGTTTTATTGTGTATATATTTCTGAAGATGTTATTATCTCAAAAACAAGAGCTAAACAATAGATTTAAGCATCATTTCGTGTTAAAGCGACATATACATATAAAATTTATTCACTTCACCATAACATTTAATCTTCCAAAATTTGTTGATTAGTGAACGCACTCCATCGTCCTAACTATACGGCATACCCCCAGCCAAAAATCTGAAAAAAAACTCTTTAATTAATACGAACATTTACACTTCATACCTTTGTGGGCGGCCTAATTGCTAAGAACCTAGGACGGTGGATTATTTTTATCGATCTCATTCATAACAAGCGTTTGTCCGAATCATGGCGGAAACATTCTCTCTCTCCCTCTCTTATATATATATATATATATATATATATAATATATAATATATATATATATATATATATATATATATATATATATATATATACCATGTAATATATATATATCTATATATATATATATAATATATATATATATTTTATATATATATACATAAATATTGTAATATATTATATGATATATATCTATAAATATAATAAATATATATATAATATATATATATATATATATATATATATTGATAAGCTGGAGCCGGTTTGGCGAACCGGTAATTAAAACCTTTTCAGGAAAGAGAACCGATAGTTAACTCTTATGATAAAGCAGATAATAGTTTGTTAAAATTTTTGCAACTCACTAATATATATACCGTATATACAGGGTGTATCGTTAATATTGCGAAAAAATTCAGTATGATATTCCTTGCATAAATATAAGATAATATGTGTCAATAAAACATTATTCACAACCGAAAAACTCCCTCGTTTTTCCCAAGATACAACGGTGATGAAAACCCATTTAAACATTAAAGTTACAATATTTTAGCAGTAAACTAAATTTGGAAAGGTAATTAACAAATTCATTCAATTTATTTAATTATAAGAATACATACATTACTGCTCAGAAGAAAATATACAACAGAAATAGAGAAGCAATGGTGCACTAAAGTTATAACAAATGTTGAAAATGAGCACCCCCAGCGGCAATACAGGCCTCTATTCTGCGTCGCATTGATTGACGGACACGTTCAAATATACCGTGTGTGTGCCGAATTGTGTCACAAGATGCGATTATGCGAGCCCTTAATTCTTCGCCGACTTTCAACTGTTGCTGTATAAAACCAAAATGTTTCAAGGTGACCCCCACAAGAAGAAACGCCAATGCATTTAGGTCTGGAGACCGCGGAGGCCAAGGTTGTGTACCTCCTCGACACTATCCAAAGGCGTGGATATACAGTGTTCAAATAGTTAACGAGCAACTAAACTGAAATGAGCTGGAGCGCCGTCGTGCATGGAATACATTTTCGATCTTAATTGTAATGGGACGTCTTTCAGTAGTGTAGGCAAGTCATAGTTCAAGAAATTGGCGATAAACGTCCCT
>JABUQX010104861.1:7500-12500 GCA_015478945.1 Trachelipus rathkii | reverse complement strand
GGATGTTGGTGCTTAATCTCTATCCTATAGGTACCCCGTGCAACGGCAGTGATCGAGGGAAAACTATCACTCGCGTACACCAACCTTTTACGACGCCTTCGTTAGCAACAAAATATGTGCTGTAATCTGCGCACGAGTTTGTGTTGACAATTGGTAACTCCAGGCTAGGTTTGCTGTGGTGCTCCTTCTTTCCCCCACCAACTCTGTTTTGTGGAATTCTCTTGCCATCTTCTGTATTTCCTACTGAATTTAATCTCTCTCACTTTAAGCCTGCGTCTGGGCTCATATGCGTAATTTGCGCTAGAGGGTTGAACTTTTGAGAGTACTAACACCCCTTTTCCTTGAATAGGGCTTCTGCCCGGGAGTGGTGGGTGACCAACTGTAAAAAAAAAAAATCCTTGAATGGGCAGATAAAATGTGGCAAATGAACTGAAATCTCCTATTTCCCCCATCCAAAACATCATTTCAGATTATCCAAGAAAATCGTACTCTTTTCCACATTACCCCTCCAGATGGAATCATATGTCGCAACCCACACAAATTTTTGAACCTTTTAAACTTAAATTGAACCTTTAGACTTCTAGTACTCACACACACAAAACTACCATAGCTCTCTACCACAACTCACCCATCAAAATGCAAATCCTTCTATCCCCCCTCTCATTCTTTCCCCAGCAACACAAACACATTTCAAACCACACCACACCACTCATTTCCACCGTTTCCTTTCATCTTTGGTTCAGTCACAGCGAGCAAAATCAAAATTTGCCCCTTTCTAAATACATCCATCAACCTCTCTCCTCATCTCCTCCTCACATTTATTCCCTCCTGACATTTCATATACAGATACGATTCAAACATTTTCGCCGAAGGATAGAAGGGCGCTTACTGCGATCAACGACCTTCTCCGAGGCATGCATTAACATTCCTGGCAACAGATAAGTGGTAGAGGCAGCCAACCTAACTAACCCCGTCCCTTAGTCCGCCTTCCTTTCGACACGCAAAAAGGACATACGATGTGGGCAATTTTTTTCTCCCTACACGGTATGAATATAAGGGATAGGGATGTCTGCAAGATGTTGTCTAGAGAGAGGTGTGGGATATAAGTATGGTGTATATGATATTGTTGTCTGGAGGCTGGGTTGTGGATATAACGCATAACAGAAAGTCTAAACCATTAGGCACTGGAATGTCATACATACCAAAAGCAAAATGGGTTATTATATATATATATATATATTTAAATATATAAAAAGAATATGTAAAAAAATATTATATATATGTATATATTTATATACGTTTTTATATACAAACACAGGTACAATCATAGTTTTATATATATATGTATAAATATATATATTTAAACATTATTATTATTATTATTATTATTATTATTATTATTATATTTTTTATTCTTTCTTATTATTATTTTATTTTATTATTATTATTATTATTATTATTATTATTATTATTATTATTGAGTTTTAATATTATTCAAAATTCTTAATATTTGTTCAATTAATCGGCAAAATAATCGGCGAAATTTGCCGATGACGATGACGTGACGATTTTAAAAAAATATGCCGATCTTTGCCGATGTCCGATGCCGATTTCGATGAATCGTCCAAGAACGCATGGCGGTGTATATATATATATTTATATAATTATATATATATATTATATAATATATATATAATATATATATATATATATATATATATATAATATATATTATATATATATATATATATATATATATATATATATATATATATATATATATATATATATAACCAGATATTTCCAAAGAATAACATATATATATATATATATATATAATATATATATATATATATATAATATTATATATATATATAATATATATATATATATAATATTATATTATATATTTAATATATGATCTTAAAATTGCAAGGCAAAGATACATTGTTTTCCCCCGAGTTCGAACCTGTGCTCTTGCGTTCGGTGAATCGAAACCATCGTCTTGACCACTAGTGACTAGATCATCCCCGGTGACCCAAAAATCCCTTTCAAGTCCAAGTTTACAAAGCAAATTGAAGGTCCAATCAAAACGAAAACCACTAGATTACCGGAAATGGACTAATGGTAAAATAAGATGGACTCGATCCTTCCGCCAGCAGCGCCTCTTCAAAACCTCGGAGAGAACACCTTACTTTGGCCCCATGCTATTTTCTTCCATTAATTATGCTGTTTTTTCTTAGAACATTAATTTATATATATATAAATATAATATAATATATTATATATATTATATTATATACTATATATATAAATATATATATATATTATATACTATAATATAATATATATACTATATATATATATATATTATATATTATATATATATATATTATATATATTATATATATATATATATATATATATATATATATATATATATATATATATATTAAAGAAAATAATAATTTTCACATTAAATTCACCTTCGCCCCATACTTCTCCATTGGTAACTCAGTCACAATCTTATAGCTGGTAATATTGCAATACTCTTTCTCCAGCAGCTCCACAAGTTTCTGAATGTCGATCTGGTAATTTATTCATGCCGACTGAGAGGGTTTACAATGCGACTTGTGTAGATATCCCGGGAATGAGTCTTGCGGGAGATTCCTCAGTCTCAGAAGAGTAAAAAACCACTTTTATTATATGAAAGTGAACTGGCCCAATTTACATCCACCTCTTCCATTCCTTCTGGTACAAAATTTCTTACCTCTATTTTCAAAACAATAGCATTTATTGTAAGCTCTCTTTCCTACATTTATCATCACTTATTCTTAGGTAGCTAATCCTCCTTCAGAAAAACTAATCACTTTAATCCCCCTTTCTCTAAAATTATATACTCGTACTCTGGAAGATCCTCCAATCCACCTCCCTCTCCTCCTCCTCCTCCTCCTCCTCTCCTCTCCTCTCCTCCTCTCCTCCCTCCCTCCTCCTCCTCCTCCTCCTCCTCCTCCTCCTCCTCCTATATAGGTTGTTTTTGTACTCTGATATCGAGTGCAATGAAAACTGACAAATGAATGACATGAGTGCATGAATGAACATTCTTTTCTCATAATTTTAAGGGAGTTTGATTTGGCGATGTAAATTCCGCTCAACCTCTACGTACGTTGCTTAAATAATACTGCCTTTCTCAGTGGTTGGAGACCGCATTTAAATGTTCTTCTTCCCATTACAGAAAAGGATAGCCACTCCCATGGGTCTTTCATTCTAAAGAAAAGGATATGCCATTCTTGCATCATTTAACTAATATCATCCGTGGTCTGCCAAAATTTAGCACCGATTCCTTCTGCTTTAAGTCGTCCAAAGTTTAACGTCGTTTTTTCCCCCTTTTTAATCAAATAAACCAAAAAGAGTTAAACTCTAATGTTCCGCTTTTTAAAGAAAAAAATTTAACTTCCGTTCGCGCGACCGGCACCAGCTCCAGCAGTGACTAGCATTCGCAATATCCTTGCCCCAGTCTGGAGTTTCACTTCTCTCTCTGATCTTTCAAGTAAGGTTTTCAATATTCGAAGTCAACTTGTGATAGCCCTTTCCTATGTAGTCTGATGTAAGAACTTCTGCCTAGGGAACAATTCGGGAGTCCTTACGTGGTTTAAGATGGAGATTTTGCATAATTTTTGGAAAGAATAATGGCTGCGTAACTACTTTTCTAAGCCTCCTTTTTTTTTCAGTTTTCTCATTCAGTTTGCATTCAAGTTGATCTTTATCAGCAGTTGTTAGCGATGAGATTCCGCCCCTCTTCTTTTTCAATAGTGGCGTCCCTAGAGTTTCTGTTTTGTCTCTCACTCTCTTCCTACTTTTGATTATTATTAATCATAACTCATTAGCTTTTCCAATCCATCCGTTCCAATATAAGCTATTAACTAGACACTACATTTTTGTAAGCATTGCAATTTTTTTCTTTGGTTTCAAAATTTAAGCTACCTTCTTATTCTATTCGACCTAAAGAGTGTCTCTTGATGAGGCCACCTCAACCTTGGGAAATTTCATTATTAAAAACAGCGACTTTGCCTCACCCTATAGAAGCACCCAACTTTCCTATTTTCTTCCATGGCATTGCTATCTCTTCTGCAAACAGTTTAAACATTATTGGTCTAATTAATATTAGCAATAAATTATCCTAGAAACCTCAAATCCCAACGGCTGCTAATGATTCTGTTCATTCTATGCAATTTTATTACCTTCCTTTCAGGTACTTAAACTATACAATGGTATCATCCGCCCTTGTGCATGGAGTGTTGCCTTTATATCTGAAAAATGATTCGCATACCATTTATCTTCTGGAAGGGCCAAGGCTAACCCTAAAATATTAATTATCTCTAACTCACTGCAAATGACCTAGTTGAATTTCTCATTCTTGCTACGCGACGTTAGCACCTTTTCCATTCTCTATAGAAATGTAGAAATCGTGAAATATGAAAATTTTAAATGTGAAAATGTGAGATGTAAAAATGTGAAATCGTCTTGTTGTTGTAATACCTCCTTCTTTTGAGTCACTTCTGCGTTGTGAAATTCTCTGTCTAGATTTGTCTTTCTCACTGAATATAATCTTTCCCTTTTTAGTCGCGCGCCTGCATTTACACGGATTTCACCTTGGCAATTAATACAGGTGGATTTCCTTTGTTCTAGTACTTACGTTCCCACACTGAAAAGGGTTTTATCCGAAAGTGAGGGTAGTTAGAATTTGTGAAAATACAAACCAAAAATTAAAAAGAAATATGAAAATTAAACATTAAAGAATTAAAATAGAAAATAATAATTAGAACATATTTTATTTCAAATTAATAAAAAGGTTATCTAAAACGTAACATTAACATCTCACCTTTCCACTAAATTCATTCCCTTCACTCCCTAACCCTCCCTCCAACACTTCATCCCCTACAACCCCTACACACTCATCCCCATTTCCCCCCCTTCCTTTAAACTGTTTCATTAAAAAC
>JABUQX010104861.1:0-2500 GCA_015478945.1 Trachelipus rathkii | reverse complement strand
AATACTATTTTGGAATCCGGTGATGACATAAACAATTTTTGGATATCAAACTGTAAGTCAAGTGATATTATATAAGTCCTTTGGGCACACTGGATCCTAGTGATTGTTGTAAGAATAGTTAATCACTGTCGGGTTGGTGAGCATTGCCTAGGAATAATTAATTAAAGGGAAAAAATTTTAAATTTTAAATTTTAAATTTAAAAAAAAAAAAGAATAAAAAAGAGCTCAAATTTGAGTTGTGACAATATTAACAATTTAAATGTGATTTTGCCTGATTTGTTAAAAATTTGGGTGTGCTTTGCAGTCCGTTAGTGACTGGAGTTGATTTCGTAAGAAGCGAAACAAATTATAACAATTACTAAATTGTGTGAGCTAACAGATACGATAGCGATTTCTGTCGTAAGATGTATTTTTAGGTTGTAAGATTAATGAAATTTGTATTTATCATTTTAAAGAATTTTAAATAGGATTTTAATAGAAAGTAAAGTTTTTAACGGGTGAAAATTTTAAAAATTGATAGAGTATAGGTTTTAACCTTTTATATTTTTATATTTTTAGATTTTATATTATTTTTTTTTCTTTTTTAACCTTTTCTTATTGTTATTGGTATTGGGGTAATTTTATTGAGGGGATGTCACAACATTTTAAATAAAGGAATAGGGATTTTAATAGATAAATAAATAGAGTGTTTTAACCTTTTATATTTTACATTATCGTGTGTGTGTGTATTTATATAGTTATATGTAAGTGTGTATGTATATGTGCGTGGGGTTTTGATAGAGTGTAGGTTTTAACCTTTTATATTTTTATATTTATATTTTATATTTTTATATTTTTATATTTTTTATTTTTATATTTTTATATTTTTATATTCTATATTTGCATTTTTAACTTTTTATTGTTGGTATTGTTGGGTGTATTCGGTGAGCGGGTGGTGGCTCAGGTGTTGGAAGCACCTGGGGTGGGGTAGTCCCCACAAAAACGTGGTCACCTGGTTTGAAAATAGTATAGAACGAAGGGAAAAGATGGGGAAGAGAGAGGTAATAAGGGTGGGGTGTATGAATGTGAGAGGGGTAAACGAAGATTTGAAGAGGGAGGAAGTGGGGTTAATGTTTGAAGAAAGGAGGTTGGATGTGTTAGGGATAACTGAAACTAAGCTGAAGGGAAAGAGGGAGATGGATTTTGGAAAATACAAGGGTATGGTATCAGGGGTGAAACGAGAGAGTGAGGGGAGGGAAGGGGTATGGAATAGTGATGAGAAATAGGTGTTGGATAAGGTAAGGGGTGTAGCCAGGTGAGTTCAAAGGATAATTGGGTAAAAGTGAAATTCGGGGGGGGAAATGTGGGTTTTCATATGTGGTATAGCTGGTTGCTGGGGCGAGGAGGAGGAGAGAGAAAGATTTTGGAACTGAGTTTGAACGAGTGCTGGAAATTTGGGGTAAACGATAAATTTTGTCATTGGAGATTTTAAATGCAGGAGTGAGGTAGGGAGGGGTGCGGTAAGAATAAAGGACCATTTGGGGTAGGGGAGAGGAATGTTAGATGGAAGAAAGTTCTGCTAGAGTTGGTGCTTTGAAAGAAGAATGATAGTGGGGAATACTTGGTTCAAAAAACGTGATAATCATAAGTATACATGGAAGGGTGAGATAACGGGGGGGAGGGCGGTACTGGATTATGTGTGTGTAAATGGGAAGGATAGAGATAGATTTACTAGATGTAAATGTATTTAGAGGGGCGGGAGGGGGGATATCGGATCACTATTTTGCGTTGGTTGCCAGGTTAGAGGTGGGAGGAGAGGTGGACGATTAAGAAAGGGAAGAAAAAAGAGGAGAGTGGAGCGGATTAAAAGTGGAAAAATTTGGAGAGACAGTGTGTAAGAGGGAGTTTAGGAGGAGGTTGGGAGGATAGGTGGAGAGAAGTGAGAGGGACGGGAATGGGGGAGGTGGAGGGGGAGTGGACGAGATTTAAGGAGGCAGTATGTGAAGAGGCTAGAAGGGTATGTGGAGTAAAAAGGGTGGGTGCAAGCAGAAGGAAAGGGAGCGAATGGTGGAGTGAGGAGGTGAAGGAGGTGGTGAAAAGGAAAAAGGAGGCTTATGTGAAATGGTTGGGAAGTAGGAGAGAGGAAAGCTGGGAGGAATATAGAAGGGTTAGAGTGGAAGCAAAGAGGGCGGTGGAGAGGGCGAAGAGAAATGCAAATAATGAATGGTGTAGAAAGGTGACAGAAAATTTTGAATCAGGAAGCAAGATGTTCTGGAAAGAAGTAAATAAAAAAAGGAAGAAGAAGGAGGGGTTGGGGGAGAGGATTAAAGGAGGAGATGGGGAGTGGATAGGAGGAGAGGATAGGGTGAGGAAGAGATGGGGGGAGTATTTTAGTAGATTATTGAATGAGGTGGGTGAGGGAGGGGAGGAAGATTTGCATGAGGTAAGGATGGGGAATGTATTGGGGAGGGAGGGGGAGGATGAAATACAAATGGAGGAAGTTATTAGGGCCTTGAGTAAA
>JABUQX010104860.1:5000-12500 GCA_015478945.1 Trachelipus rathkii | reverse complement strand
GAACACTGATTTATTAACTGCTGTTTCCAATTCCGTTTGAACTCATCATCCGACGCACTAATTATCATCTTTTTCGTAAGCCAACCTGGGAATTAATTATCTCCTGAGTAGATTACTGTTTAAGTTGCCTAGTCTCTAGGCCCAATCCCTATTAAAAATAAATACTTGTCAATAACAATTCCTTTTAAAATTTATAATAATAAAAATAAATTTATTAATTTATTTCCTTGCCGTTTCGTACGGGATCTTTTCTTCTTCCTTGGATTTTTCCTTTCATTCCTCTGTTATATTCATCGTAGTTTTCATAATTCAGCATATCACAAAACCACGTATGCATTCTTAATGTTATTGACAACACAGTTTCATCATGAGGGAGGATGGCTATCTACCTTGCAGTTTAGAGTTAAATCTAGACTGATTGACAGGGTGATCCAAAATACAGCCTCTAATCACACTTAAAATCTTTACGTGCTCGAACTTAGCGTTGCCCCCGCATGAGTCCCCAATCTGGGACTTTTTCCTTCGCTTCTTACACCTTGGCAATCCGGTCTCAATATAGTAAATTTTAGTATAACTCTCTCTCTCTCTCTCTCTCTCTCTCTCTCTCTCTCTCTATATATTATATGATTATATATATATATTATATATATATATATATATATATATTATTTATATATATATATATTTATATATATATATATATATGATATATATATATATATATATATATATATATATATATAATATATATAATTATATATATATATATATATATATATTAATATAATATATATTATATATATATATATATATATATATATATATTATATATATAGTATATATATTATATATTATATATAGTTATTATATATATATATATAGTATATATATATATTATATATATTAAAATAAGTTTTTTTTATTTAATTTTTTTTAAAAAAAATAGTTTTCCTTATTTTGTTTCACATATTTTTGCAAAGGGGAAACTCTACTTATGAGTAGAGTTTCCAAATTTGGGAGTTATTTATGACGTGTTCGAGAGGAGGCTTTTGGAAAATTCCTCAAAATAGACAAAATAGGAAACGGTTCTTTTACGTTGCCATGACAACCAGTGTTTTGAAAGCATATATAATTATGCTTCTTGGAGGCCACAAATCGAAATTCCTCCAGTCAATGATCCTTACGAAAAATAATGTTTCGCGAGAATAAATGATCTTAATGTAAAATTAGCGTTCTTTATAACATTTTAAACATTATTGAATACTAGTACATCATTTAATTTGAATTATTTTATACATGTAGTGGCTTTTATTTTTTATAGAGGAGGCCCGGCCTCCTGTGCTTCCCCGTAAAGCGCGCCTGATATATATATATATATATATATAATATATATATATATATATATATATATATAATATATATTAATTATATATATATATATAATATATATATTATATATATATATATATATATATATATACTATATATATATATAATATTATATATATATATATATATACTGATTGAACAGTATCATAAAATAATGATTTTAAAATCTATTTTGTAATTGAGAAGCTAAAACTCATTTTGGAGGCAAAAGCTATTGCAAGAAAACTTTTGTAAACAATGCCTCTAAGAATGTTATGTGTATATATGTAAACTAAAATGGCATAAATATTGTAACATCATACATAACTGGTGTTAGTTTATTTTATTTAAACTCAAACTCACCAATGAGTGCCTGTTCTATCTGTCGATTAAGTTATTTAATTCGGCCGAGAGGAAGGATCAGGATGACAATTAAGATATGGTGCTGGGAGGCCGCTGAAAGGTCTTCGTCCTTCAGCGGCCCATTTTATATCATTAAATGTATTTAAATTAAGGTGCAAATTCCTAATTAATGTCCCAATAAAAGATCTCTTGTAAAGTTTCTTATTTAAGAAACAGAATTAATCATAAGAGAAATAAATAAAATACAATATAAAGTATGGTGATCAATATCATAGTAGAGATCGTGGAGCAATATGTCTTTCCACTCTGCAAACTGTTCTAAGAGAATTTATATAATTAATGGTAATTAAAAAAAAGAATTATTTGTGTGTTGTTATATAAACATGCCATTGATTTTTATAATTAAAATTACAAAGTGTATGTTTTGCAAAGTCACCGGAAAAAAATAACGAAGTAATCCCAAACCAAACTGGATGAGGATATCATTGCTTAATTATTTCAAACATATGATTTCGATCGAATATTCTTACTTGTACATATCTATCAAAATTGTTAATCTTCGAGTGTGACTAAAAATTACTGTCACCACCATGAGACGCATTAGTCAACTCATTCTAGTCAATCTATCATGAAAGTGACCAAATTATCTAACAAGTTCCATAAGACCGCTTTATATTCGTATTCGCTTGTGTCCAAGTGCGAGTGCGAGTGCGAGTGCGAGTGTGAGTGCGAATGTAAATGCAAATGCGAACAATTTATTTTTAATTTTTGCAAAGGCAAATGCGAGATCGAATAATTTCTTAAAATTCGCGAATGCGAATATTGAAAAACATGTGAATTTTCGCATTAGCGAATTCGAATGCGAATATTTGGCTCATCACACACACACACACACACACACACACACACACACACACACACACACACACCACACAACACACATATATATATATATATATATATATATATATATATATTTATATTAGATATATATAATATATATATATTTATATATATATTATATACTATTATAATATATATATTATATATATAATATAAATATATAAATGATATACAGGGTGAGTCGGGAGGAACGAAGCAAACTTCAAGAGTGGTTTGTACATAGGATAGTAATGTAAAAAAACACATATGTTCTTATCCGACTTCATTTGTTTTCATTTTATAGCGTGATGACAATTAAACCAAATTTCAAACATTAACATTATCGTTTTCATAGTTATTTTAATAAATGTTTGAAAATACCGCCAATGACCTTTAAACATTTTCGCCTTTGTCTACGAGGCTTATAAATGTTCGAAAACAAATGACAGTTGGATCAGAAGATATTATTAATTGGTACGTATCTACTGCTAATGTGTCAGTTTATTATGACAGTGATTACATGTTCATTTTCGAGTGTGTACCATTAAAGTGTTACAAAATGCAGAACACCCATTCACATCTTGAATATGAAAAAATATGTTGTTTATTTATGGTTTTTGCAAGGGGAGTGCTACAGCTGCTGTTGAAGAATATCGTCAACGGTTTTCCCATCACATACATTGTAATAAAAACATACTTTTCAGAGTTTTCAACAAACTGTGCAAGACTGGAACACTTCCCAGTGCTGATATAACATCCGAACGAGCTCCTAGCCAAGGTTTAAAAGAAGTTGAAGATATTCTTGATCTAGTAGAAGATCCAACGACCAGCTCACGAAGAATTGTTACTCAATTGGACATTCCACAAAGAAGAGAAATAAACACACTTCACGAGCAAGGCTTGTACCCATACCATGTTCAAAGAGTGCAACACCTACAACCGGAAGACCATGTTAAACGTATTGAATTTTGTGGGTGGATAAATAATAATCATCGTGTTGTATCGAACATACTTTTCACGGATTAATAACACTAGCAACGGTCATGTGTAGGCAGACGAAAATCCCCAAGCAACAGTTGAGAGCAATTTCCAACATCAGTTTTTGGTAAACGTGTGGTGCGGTATGTCGATGGTTATTTAATTGGCCCTTTCATATTTGAGAATCGCCTCACAGGAGACCACTCTTTCGAATTTTTATAAATGAATTACAAGGACTATTGGAGGATATTCCTCCAAACATCAGAATGCACATGTATTTCCAGCATGATAGAGCTCCCACACATTTCGCTCGTCAGGCCAGGCAACATTTGGACGGATGATTTCCGGAGGGTTGGATTGATCGCGGTGGTCCAATTAGTTGGCTTCCAAGATCTCCAGACCTTACAGTACCAGATTATTATTTATGGGGCTGGTTCAAAACTGATGTATGCAGAGTAAAAGTAGACACTCGGGATGCACTAAATCGACGTATTCAAAATGCTGCAGGCGTTTTTAAAGGAAAAATTGAAACAATCAGGAAGGCAAGAGCCGCCCTTCTTAGACGAAGCAGTAAATGTTTAGAAGTTAATAACGGTATTTTCGAACATTTATTTAAATAATAATATGATAACGATAATGTTAATGTTTGAAATTTTGTTTAATTTTCATTACGCTATAAAATGAAAACAAACGAAAATCGGATAAGAGCATATGAGTTTATTTTTATATTATTATCCTGTATACAATCCGCCCCTGGAGTTTGGTCCGTTCCTCCCGACTCAATTCCTATATATATATATATATATAATATATATATATATATAATATATATAATTATATATATATATATATATATATCATATATAATATATATATTATATATATATATATATATATATACTATAATAAATATTATAATAGCAGCTAGAAGATCAAAACAAACTTAAAAACATTCTGTTGTTAAGATATTGCCGACTAGTTCGGATGTGAGCATATCTTCAACCATTAGTTAAGGATAGTATATATTATATATATATATATATTATATTATATATATATATATATATATATATATATATATATTATATTATATATATTATATATATATTAGTTATATATATATTATATATATATATATATTAGAAATATATAATATATAATATACCTTAATAATATATATATATATATATATATATATATATATATATATATATATATATATATATATATTATAAATATATATAATATATATATATTATATATATATATATATATATATATATAAATATAACTATATATATAAGTAATATATATATATATAATATATATATATTATATATATATATATATATATATAATATATATATATATATATATATATAGGGTAAAACTTGCTAAGTTTGGTGGCTCTTTTATGAGGCGAGCACGCACCCTATATAAGAGGATGGTTATTTAGAAATCCATATTTGAAATGATGGTTTTATTCAACATAAGTAAAATATGCAATGAAGTATAAAAGTAACAAAAAGTCCCTTCTGTTGATTATACTCTCTCTTCGTAGCGAATTGTAGTCACAGCCTTTTCCCAGCGCGTTTTCCACCAATTGCCTCTGACTCTTCGTTTAGTGCGAAAATTTGTGATCCGAAATTCAAGTCGCCAGCCTTTTCCTTGAAGTTTATCGCTCCTTGCCGGGAGATTTCTAGAGAAGTATCTTGAGTGAGAATTTTCTTCTGATGGCTTATTTAATTGTTTAATCTGACCTGAAGAGTATCTCAAAAGGAAGGGGGTTTATATATATTTTCACTTTGACTTATGCTATAATTTTGCTCGCGGGCAAATCTTAGCATAAGTACGAACATAATAAAATTTTTAACAAAGTTAATTTTGGAGTGCTACATTACTTCCTGCTGCTAAACACGGAGTGAGAAGTATGTGTATTAATATTATCAAAAATATAACTAAAATACTAGTTAATACTTTAAATGCAACATATTAAATTATGTCCGAAGACAAAGCAGACATACAAACATTGAAGGCAAAAAATAGGTATTTACAAGAAATGTATATATTCCAAATACGAGCATAACTGGTAACATCCGAAGATCTAAACATATATACAATAATGTGATATACATTTAAAAATACAATGTTACTATATATATACAGAAAATAAAGGTGCATTTAAACACAAGTATATTTGGTTATATCCGTTAGATATTAACAAACATACAAACATTTAAATTGATATAAAAATACAAAAATGTTTATACATAATTCCTTAGATATATAAACAATTGAGTTATTCCACAGTTTAAAGTAGGCCACATCGACGAACCGTTGAATCCTAGGAAAGGATCCAGTATAAGGCGTTTCTAATGTATCCATGGTTTGACCAATTCGCACGTAAATAGTTTTCAAAGCGTAGTGACGAGAGAAACATTTGCTTTGACATATACTATTAGCAAGACGAGCGTTGCTTGAAAAATTTAGGGTTCCTTTATTTGAAAAAATTATTCAACAATAGAGGAAGGTTCACAGAACCATTTAGGATTCGAAAAGGAATCAAAGTTCGTAGTGGAATCCAAAAAAGAATTTCTGCCCATAATCCAAACTTAAAATGATGGAAGAAAACCCATACCGTAAAGGAAGTTACATATGTAGAGGCGAGGTTGCTTGAATTTAGGTCCTTTATTTGAAAAAATTTCTTCATACACTAAAAGGAGAGTCCACAGAGAACCATTTAGAATTGGAAAAGGAATCAGAGTTCGTAGTGGAATTCAAAAATGAGTTTCTGCCCATAATCCAAACTTAAAATGATGAAGAAATCCATACCGTAAAGGAGGTTTCCTATGTCTAGCGATGAATCCTTGAACTGTGATTTTGTGAAAAGCTGAAGACCATAATCCAAAAATTTTTAAAAAATGAAATTTGAAGTCCAGTATCGATAATAGTTCGTGTTGCTTTGCAGTCATTTTGTTTTCGACGTGTTCTGCATTGGAATTTAATATTGATTAGTGTGTGTGTGTGCGTTGTTCTCATTTTGTGTTTTTCAGAAGGCGTGATTGATGTTCTGGGTGTTCTACTCCGGGTTCACCAAATTATATAGGGTAAAACTTGCTATATTGTGGTGGCTTCTTTTATGAGCAAGCACCCTATATTTTAAGAGGATGGTATTAGAAATCCATATTTGAATTGATGTTTTTATTCAACATAAGTTTAAATGTGCCAATGGAAAGTATAAAAGAAACAAAAGTCCCTTCTGTTGAGATACCTCTCTCTTTCGTAGGCGAATTTTGGTGAGAGTCACCAGCTTTTCCAGGCGCGTTTCCCAATTGCCTCTTGACTCTTCGTTTAGTGTCGAATAATTGTGATCGAAATTCAAAGTCGCGCCTTTCCTTGAAGTTATCGCTCTTTGCCGGGAGGGGATTTTTAGAGAGAGTATCTTGAGGATTGAGATTTTCTTCTGATTCTTAATAATTGTTTTAATTCTGACTGAAGAGTATCTCAAAAGGACGAGTTTATATATTTTTTCACTTTGACTTATGCTAAAAAATTTTGCTCGCGCAAATCCTAGCATAAGTACGAACATAAACTTATTAAAATTTTTACAAAGTTAATGGAGTGCTTACATACTGGTATATATATATTATATATAATATATATATATATTATATATATATATATATATATATTATAATATATATATATATATATATATATAATATATATATATAATATATATATATAATATATATTATAGTATATATATATATATATATAATATTATATATACTATATATATATATTATATATAGAATATATATATAACCGATACATATATATATATATATTTTATATATAATTATTAATATATATATATATAATATATATATATATATATATAATATA
>JABUQX010104859.1:15000-17500 GCA_015478945.1 Trachelipus rathkii | reverse complement strand
TATATATATAATATATATATATATATATATATAATATATATGATATATATATATATATAATATATTATAACCCTCCCCCCCCCAACCTCTATATTTGTATGGAAAATGCATGCATCTGTCAGCTTGTTCTGCACGAAACTTCTCCAACGTCTTCTGTCCATCCACTCTCAGACGCCTCCACATCCTGGATGTTCCTTTCACTCTTCATCATCGCCGCACTCACGTTGTCGCTCCATCTAACTTTAGGTCTTCCCACACTTCTTCTCCCCTCCGATATCCATTCCAGATATTTTCTGGGCACTCGTTGCTCCTCTATCCTCTTAACATGTCCGTACCACCGCAGCTGTCCCCTCTCCACAAGCTCTACCACGCTTCTCACGCCCAAATCCGCCCTAACCTCCTCATTTCTCTTCCTGTCTCTTCTTGTTACTCCTCTAATCAGTCACAACACACGCATCTCGCATGCCCCCAACTTGCTATTTGCTCTCGCATTAAGAGCCCAAGCTTCATGTCCGTACGTCAGTATTGGCCTCAGTGTACTTGTGTAAATCACCATCTTGACTCGTCTCGAAATTTCTCTTTCCTTCAACAATGGGAACAACATTGCTACTGTCCCATTAAATTTCCCCAATTCTCTTGTTTAATTCAAGCATTATGTCGTTTCCTCACCATAGTGCCACCCCCAAATATTTAAGCCTGTCCGTTGTGTCTCAGCCTTCTCCACTCAATACTCACCTCCAGGACATCTCACCACCTCCAATCAACGATCACCTGTCTTGCCTCGGTTTATCCTCATACCCCTCTCCTCCAACTCTTCGTCCCAAACCTCCAAAAAATTCTGCAGTCTCTCTTAGTTTTGTGCAAACAACACCAAGTCATCCACGCATCCAAACATCTCATTCTCCACTCTGTTCCCCACCGATCTCCCGCAACTGTCCATGTATATAATGAACAGAATTGGAGAGCACGCTCCCTTGCTTCACTCTAGTTGTGACATTAAACCAGTCTCCCTCACCGGAAATAGTCTTTGCTCTGCATTTGCTGTCTACATAAGTGCTTTTTACTGCTTTTAACAATTTCTCAGGTATTCCATATTCTATTCTTCTCAGTTCCCTCCACAATAACTCCCTTGGCACTCTATCAAAAGCCTTTTCTAGGTCTACGAAAGCTGCACACAGTGCACATGTCTTCCTGTCAAATTCCCAATTCTTTTCACTTATCATTCAAAGCGAACACCACATCTATAGTCGATCTCCCCGGTTTGAACCATGTTGCCACTCTTCTAGCTTGTGGTTCCACCACTCTCTCAGCCCTTCTCCTCAATATTCATTTCATAGATCTCGCAGGGTTCCGAACATTAAATTCAATACTTTATAGTTTCCACATTCTTGTTTTATCTCCTTATTATATATTTTTTTATTTTTTTATTTTTTTATAAAAAGTTCACACCTCACGGGCATAGCCCTATTCAAGGAGGGGAAATTCTAGGTAATTTCTACCTAGTATCCGAACTAGGATTCGAACCCGCGCCGTTGCCATGCGACTCCGTCGCAGGGGCAGATTGTTACCCTACTCCATTCACCAGGCACCACATAATCTCTCCAGCACCTGTTCATCAGATTTAACATCCGTCTTGTCCCTTCAACTCCCATTTCCTTCAGCATCTCCGCAACTATTCCATCTTTTCCCGCCGCCTTTCCATTCTTCATACCTTTCAACGCCACCATCGTCTCCTCCTCCGTGATCAACCACTCCTCCTCTCTCCCATCCTCCAACAAATCAAGATCTCGCAATCTCTCCTCCGCAACGCCCTCCACATTGCATAAATACTCGAAGAATCTCCTCCATCTCTCGTTAATCTCCCTTTGGTTTACTATTAGGACTCCGTTTTCGCCCTTTATAGCTCGTGCCATTGGTGTCGAGCTTTTCCTGTAATTCTAAGCTATATTAAAAACCAGCTTTCTTACGCCTGTCACATCTTCTTCCAACTCGTATCCGATTTTTCCCAGGTGGTTTCCTTTTCCATCCTTTTCACTCTATCAGACTCTCGCCGAGCCTCTACATATTCTCTTCTCTCCAACTCACCTCTCTTTTTTATCCATTTCCTAAAACATCTCATCTCATCTCATATACGCCACTATATATATATATATATATATATATAGTACTTATAATATATATATATATATATATATATATATATATATATATATATAATATATATATATATATAATATATATATATATATATATATTTTATATTATTGTCTATATATATATATATAACATACATAATTAATATATATACTATATATATATAAATATATATATATATATATATATTATATATATATATAAGATATATATATAATATATATATATATATAATATCATATATCATAATACTATATATATATATATATTATATAATTATATAGTAGTAATATGTATATGCCAGCCTCTAGAGAGCCACAATCCATATCCAAAAACTACAATAGCT
>JABUQX010104859.1:10000-12500 GCA_015478945.1 Trachelipus rathkii | reverse complement strand
ATATATATATATATGCGTGAAAACTAAAGAAGTTACCCGCCATGATATCTCGAAAACTAGGATAAGTACAAGAAAAACTGAAACCGAGTGTATGTAATCAGCCGTATGAAATTTTCTGCTATGGAAAATGAAAAAAAAGTTTTTTCTATTTTGGGCGCTGGGAGAGAGAGGGGCGATTTTAAATTTTTTTTTATATCTCCAAAAACTACGATAGGTACAAAAAACTTAATAACAATATTAGAATCAGTCAGCGTATGAAATATGTATGAAAAAAGTTTTTTTTTTAACTAAAGAAGAATACCCCAGGGTAAACCGCGCAAAGATGCAAAGAGTCGGGGTCTCTCTGCCTCCTGGGGGACGACGGGTAGGACTATTTCCCCCCCTCCGCGAAGGGTGCTCCGAACCCCCGCTCTTCGTATTTGGGCTGTCGCGGGTTCCTTCCCCCCTCCCCCTACGGGATTTGGAAAACGTCCCCGCCCCCCCCTCGCTGTTTCACGTCGTTCGAGCCCTCTAAAAGTGAATTTTATACGCTGATTCCAATATGTTATTAGTTTTCTTCTACCTATTGCGTAGTTTTGAGATATCATGCGAGTAGATCCATTTACAGGCTAAGAGTAGAGTACGTACAGTGAATACTCGCCACATGCGAAACGTCAACACGGACAATACGTACACTGTGTACGCCACGCGTAGCGTGGCGTACACGTACGCGCACGTAGCGCGGCGTACACGATAGTATGATATTTGTATTACGTATATAGTCATTTATTGATATTATATATATACCTGATTATATTATTACCCCTTTCCCCCCTTTCCCCTGTTCTTATGATATATTTACATATGTTGCACCGTAGTATGCAACAGCCAGTGTATGTTGATGACGCAGATCATCAACATTACACGAGTGTTCATTTACACACAGTGGCGCTATACACATACACATTCACACGACCTACACACAACCTACTCACGTTACCCCCCCTCCCCCTTTTCTCCCTCCGCTCTGTCACCCCCCACTCCTTATTGCTTTTCTCTTCAGTTGCCATGACTACAATTGTTTACCCTACCCCCCTTTGGTTGTTGTCATGACTACATCATCATTGCCCCTACCCCCCTTTTGTTCTTTCTCTCTCTCTCGCACACACACACACACACTTGGTTTTAGCGCGCGCCCGTTTTTCGCCCCGCCGCCACCGCCCCGCCGTCGCCTTCGCACCGATCCGCTTTCCGGGATCCGCCACCGCCGGGATCCGCCACCGGTTTCGCGCGTTGGTATACCTTTCGTTCGCATCGTCATTGAGGAGAGAGGGAGTTTATACCCCACCTTTCCCCTATTCTCTTAACTCCCACTATAAAATTGGACAGGATGGAATCGAATCCCGTCCTTTCGGCTGCTCGAGCACGGTGATGGTCAGTTCGTCGGAGACGTATCTGACCGTGCTGAGTCGGCCTTCCAGTCCTCCTTTGCTTTAATAAATAAATACAGATTTGAGCTCTAAATGTGTATTATAACGTTAAAAATACGAATAAAATAAATTTCCCATCCATGCTTTTTCGACTTCACGGTCAATTACCTTTTCTTCAAGGCTAAATTCAGGTCTACATGTGACCGCCGACTCAAAATAATCTACCTTGAAGAAAATGCGGTCAAGAAGCTTACCTTTTTCTTCGATTTTAATCTTGCCCTCAAGGTTTAAAAGAAAGACTCGGATTTCTTGTCAAATGGAACTTAATGTATTATATATATATATATATATATATATATTGTATTATATATATATATATATATATATATAATATATATTATATATATATATATATATATATATATATATATATATATATATATATGATATATATTAATATATATATATATAGATATAATCATTATATATATAATATATATTACATAATAGTATTTGATTATTATTTATATATATATGATACTATAAAATAATTATGATATATATAGTATATATATTATATATAATAATATATATATATATATATAATATATATAATTATAGTAATAATATATATATAGTATATATTATATATATTATTATTTATTTTATTATATTATATTAGTATATATATATATATATTATATATATATAGTATATATATATAATATATATATAGATATAATAATAATATATATAATAATTACTACTACCCTGACTTATTAAAACTTTTATTATACTAAATACTACTACGAACAGCCAATTACAACAGCCTACTACTACTACAAAAAAAAAAAAAAAAAAAAAAAAAAAAAATACCGTATTTACTATATTACGACTAATACTACTATTGACTATTACTACAACGACTGTTCATCCCTCTTTCGTTATTATTATTATTATTATTATTATATTATATTATTATTATTATTATTATTATTATTATTATTATTATATTGATTATTATTATTAATTATCATCCACCCAACCCCCCTTAAGCCCTGACCGACTTTGTATATTACATACACTGTGCG
>JABUQX010104859.1:2500-5000 GCA_015478945.1 Trachelipus rathkii | reverse complement strand
GACTGTTTTTTTTTCTGTTCTTATGAAAAGTAAATACTTCCACCCTCTCAGAACTGTAATTTCTTTTTTGAAAAGACACAAACAACTCAAGCCTTCTAACTCCTTTTCTGAATATTCTTTTTATTTTACTTTCTCTTTCGATCTTTCTTAGAAAGAACACATTATTATTCTTTAATTAAACAAGCTTCTAAGATGCTAAGTGTTCCGAGGCGTCCTCAGAACTTCTCAATTGCTCACTCTGCACAACGGCGGCGTTGTTCGCTCTTGCATGGAGTACATATCGCATATGTGAGGGTGGTTCCACTCACACCGCATTCCTGTATCAATCACACACCACTCTCTTCTCTCTCTCTCTCTCTCTCTCTCTCTCTCTCTCTCTCTCTCTCTCTCTCTCTCTCTCTCTCTCTCTCTCTCTCTCTCTCTCTCTCTCTCTCTCTCTCTCTCTCTCCAATTTCTTTCCTGCTATCGAACTATTGCATCACTCTCCTTATATTATTGGTAATCAGGGTTGGTTGTGGAGTCGGAGTCGGGGAGTCGGTAATTTTGAAGAGGGTGTAGTCGGAGTCGGTAATTTTCAAGAGTACGGAGTCGGAGTTCTGGTAACTTTCAAAATAGTAGAGTTGAGTCAGAAAATTTTTGAACTGACAAAGTTCTGAATAAAGAATCTATACATGATTCTTATGAAGAGAAGACGTAACAAATATCGCCTTTAATATTATTAAATATATATATATTTATATTTTTTTCATTAAACACATATAAGCAGCAGCATATATATATATATATATATATATATATATATATATATATATATATATATATATATAGCAGTATCTTTATATATAAAGAGAGGCATCTATATATATATATATATATATATATATATATATAAAAAGAAACTATATATATATATATAATAATTATATGATTATGCTTCTTTGTGATCAGTGCAAATATTTATCGATAAAAGCTATTTTAATAAGGAGATATCTATCCAAAAATCCAAATGAATGAAATGCGACACCTGATTGGTTAATTTTCTTTAACAAAATGATTGAAGCCACTTGATTGGTCAATTATTATTGTACAATTATTTTTATTTTGAAATAAGTCTTTAAATATAATCATTAAATTTATTAACGAAATGTTAAAGTAAATGTTAGAAAATCAGTAAACATGTATAATTTCAACATTGAAAACGCAAATTAAAAATATATTTTGCATTCTTTCAAGAGAAAAATTTAGTTATAAACCTTATTCGATTCACCACGTGGTAAGACCCTTCAAACGAAGGCAATAAGCGGCGATCTACCACGACCAGGCAAAGCTTAAGGTGCTGCGAGGAGGAGCTCCGGGTTCAATATCTCTACGCAGTAGATAAAATTTTTTTTTTTTCTTCCATATATATATATATATATATATATATATATATATATATATATATATATATATATATATATATATATATATATATATATATATATATATATATATATATATATATATATATATATATATATATGAGAAACATCCTATTCCAATTAACTCTCATTTTATCTAATGTTAAATTATATTTTGAGTTCTTTCAAAGGAAAATCCACTTTTAAATCTTAAATCTTCCTTAAGCTGGCAGGCCCTTCAATATATATATATATATATATATGAGCAGATAAAGAGCATAAATGAAGATAGTATATATATATGTAGATATATATATTTTATATATATATATATTTGCTGTATATATATATATATATTGGTTATATATAGTCAATTGATTTACTGTTTCATTGCTTTAAGGGGTGCAAAGTAAATGTTTTAATGAAATTTCTTTAAATTTTATTTTTGCTTCAGTGTGTAATTGGTTTGACTCTGATTCTTGAGCTGTTGTTGTTGTTGTTGTTGTTGTTGTTGTTGTTGTTGTTGTTGATGTTTCATGAAATGAAGCTGCTGTCGTTGTGGTTGTTGTTGTTGTTGTTGTTGTTGTTGTTGTTGTTGTTGCTGTTGTAAGCGTTGCGGTTGGTTTAGCTGTGACTTCATGGATTATTGTGTAGAAGAATAAGAAGAAGAAGAAGAAGAAGAAGAAGAAGAAGAAGAAGAATGAGAAGAAGCAGAAAAGAAGAAGAAGAAGTTCTATTAATGGGCAGAAAAAATTCAGAGTTAAGAGCATACAATAATAAATAGTAATAATAATAATAATAATAATAATAATAATAATAATAATAATAATAATAATAATAATAATAATAAAATATCAGTCACGAATTGAAATAACAGTCACCATATAAAGCATGCATTTGGGATGTCTCTCTCTCTCTCTCTCTCTCTCTCTCTCTCTCTCTCTCTCTCTCTCTCTCTCTCTCTCTCTCTCTCTCTCTCTCTCACTCTCTCTCTCTCTCTCTCTCTCTCTCTCTCTCTCTCTCTCTCTCTCTCTCTCTCTCTCTCTCTCTCTCTCTCTCTCTCTCTCTCTTTCTTTTCGTATTTTTAATGATAGCTACCA
>JABUQX010104858.1:12500-17406 GCA_015478945.1 Trachelipus rathkii | reverse complement strand
GGAGATGAGTGGAGGGTGCCCCTACCTATTATATGCGGATGATTTGGTTCTGTGTGGCGAATCGGAAAGAGAGTTGAGAGGATTGAAAAATGTAAAATAAAGGTATACAATCAGAAAAGAGGGGCTTGGAAAGTTAACGTGGATAAGAGTAAGGTTATGGTGGAGTGAGGACAGTCCTCAGTGTGAAGTTATTGTTAGATGTGTGAGCAGCTGAACAAGTGTCCGTGAGTTTAATATTTAGTGGTATATGTTGGATGAGGATGGAACAGATGATCAGTGTAGTAGGAAAGTTGGAATGGCAGGAAGGTGGCTGGTGCAATTAAATCGTTGGGGAATGTAAAGGGGACTAAGTCTTGAGTGTGCTAGGCGTCTTACAAGAAGGTATGTTGTTACCTTGTTATTGTATAGTAGTGAGACTGATGGTCTGGAATAAGTTATAGATCTAAATTCAATGTGTACAGAAGGACAATCTTAGGGGAGTGCTAGGGTGTGAGAAGAATGATAAAATGAGGAATGAACTTATTAGAGAGTTGTGTGGGTGTGAAGAAGGGGTAAATGAGAGAATAAATGAAAGTATGTTGAGGAGGTTTGGTCATATGGAAAGGATGAATGATTAAGTCGGTTGGTTAGCGGATGTATACTGGCGAGTGTGTGGAAACCGACGGCTGGGAGACCGAAAGAAAAGTAGATGAGTCAGTAAAACGAAATTTTGAAGGAGCAGAAAGGTGGTTTGGTTAGAGGCGAGAAAAAGGGGTGGGGGTTTTTTGTTATAAACAGGAGTGAAGGGGTATGGTTTTGGCCCACCTGGGCCAGGGGATGAACCCTTACATTGACGATCTACCATAGTGAGGGTCCATCACTGTCCCATGAAGCTTTAGGGTTGATTTTCTGACTGCGACGAGTTCTCACTAATTTAATGGTACTGAGAGGGGCGGCGGTAAGGCTGGGCTTTCTTTTCAACTTTGGTCATGTTCCTTCTACTGCTTTTCTTTTTTCGATGCTAGTCAGCGCACCTTACTCCCATTCTTGGGAAATAGAAGGTAGATAAAGAAAGTTAAGATTATATATATATATATCATATATATATATTATATAAATATATTATATATATAATTATATATATATATATAATATATATATATATTATATATTATCAATATATATAATTATATATCTTGAGGGCGTGTTAGGTGTTGAGAAGAATTGATAAAATAAGGAATGAATGTATTAGAGAATTGTTGATGTGAAGAAAGGGTTAAATGAGAGAATAAATGAAAGTATGTGAAGGTGGTTTGGTCATGTGGAAAGGATGAATGATGGTCGGTTGGTTAAGCGGATCTATAGTGGTGTGTGTTTGTAGGGAATCGACTGGTTGGGAGACCGAAGAAAAAGTGGATTGAGTCAGTAAAAGAATGTTTGAGGGAAATGAGAAATGTGAGTTTGCAGAGGTGAGAAAGGTTCATAATAGGAGTGAATGGCCGGGGTATGATTGTGGCCCACCAGGGCCAAGGGATGAACCCTACAATGACCATATTCCATAGTGAGGGTTCGTCCGGGTCTCGTGAAGCTTTAGGGTGGATTTTCTGATTGCGACAAGTACTCACTAATAGGTATGGAGGGGGTGGTAAGGCTGGTCTTTCTTATCGACTTGTCATATTCATCTACTACTATTGTTTCCGGTGCATTGAAAGCACCTTACCCCAAGCCTGGGGGGTAAAAAGGTAAATGATATATATAATATATATATATATATATATATATATTATATATATATATATATATAATATATATAATATATATATATATATATATATATATATATATAAAATATATAATAAATATATATATATATATTATATATATATATATATATAAGGCTACTGGTAAAGTAATAGAAGAATATGAAAGAAAAAGAAAACTTTACCTCTCCCTTTCTTTTCGACGCAATTTTTTTGTGGAACTTCGTCACAGCTCATGAATATCCACCCTAGAAGCTTCATGGAACCGCGACGGACCCTCACTATGGCGTCTCGTCAGTGTAGAGTTCACCCGTTGGTTCAGGTGGGCCACAACCATACCCTCACAAATCCCCGCCATTCAATCCAATTATGCACCTTTCTTCTCGCCTCGGCCACTCTCTCATTTTTGTTCTTCAGACATTCCTTTGCTGACTCGATCCATTTTTTCTTTGGTCTCCCCAGCCGGTCGATTCCCAGCACACAGCACACCACCACTTTCAGTCCGCTTAGCCAAGCGACTATCATCTATCCTTTCCACATGACCAAACCATCTCAACGTACTTTAACATATTCTCTCATTTACCCCTTTCTTCACACCACACGACTCTAATACATTCATTCTTCATTTTATCAATTCTTCTCACACCTAACACGCCCCTAAGATAGCCCATCTGAACACACTGTACTTAATATCTATACCTCTTATTCCAGACCATATTCTCGCTACTATACATTAACACATGTAACAGCATACCCTCATGTAAGACCCTAGCGCACTCAAGACTTAGTCCCTTTACATCCACCAAAGATTTAATTGCACCAGCCACTTTCCTGCCATTCACAGCTTTCCTACTATGTATCATACCTCTACTTTTCATCCAACATATATCCTAAATATTTAAACTCAGACACTTGTTCCAGCTGTTCACCATCTAACATAACTTCACACTGAGGACTGTCCTCACTCAACCATAATATTACTCTTATCTACGTTAGTTTTCAAACTCCTCCTTTTACACACCATGCCAAATCTCCCTACCAATCCTCTCAAAACTCTTCAGATTCGCCATACAAAACCAAATCATCCGCATATAATAGGTAGTGCACCCTCTACTCTCTTCCATTCTCCATTGTTCTAACACCACCCCCTGCCACTCCCACCTCTAGTTCTTTCATAACTCCATCTTTATGCAAATTGAATAACCAAGGAGAAATACATCCCTGCCTCGCTCCTCTATTAATAGTAAACCACTCACTTTCGACTCCATTCATTCTTTCACAAGCTTCACTATCGTCATGCATACTTTTGATTCCATTCAGAGGACTATCACTAACACTTGCTATATAGCTTCTCTATTAATCCTATCATGGGCCTGTTGCAAGTCCATAAAACCTAAAGACAATTTATTCTTCTTTCATTTTCTCAATCATTTTGTTCAATTTAAAAATTTGATCCACACATCCTTTACCACTTTTAAATGTACCTTGTTCTTCAACAATCAGTCTTTCAATCACTTGATGCACTCTTTCGACCAAAATACCAGCATATATCTTCCCTACAACACTCAATAAACTAATTCCCCTATAATTCCTACAGTTAACCCTTATCCCCTTACCCTTATATGAGGGTACTATTACTGCTCTCCTCCAATCCCTCGGAATAATACCCATCATAAAGGCTTTGTTACAATCGATCACCGCCTCGCCTCCCATCTTGATCATTTCACCTATACCTGCAGATTTACCATTCTTCAACTTTCTCACTCTACCCATTTCTCCGTACTAATGACCTCATCCCTAAAATACCTATTCCTTCTTGTACCATCAAACCCACACACCCATTTACCATCACCTTTTCATTACTGCCAATGTTATGCAGATTTTTGAAGTGTTACCTCACCATTCGCCTCACACTCATTTCATCAGTTACGAAAGCACCATTCCGATTCATTACTCTAAGTAGATCCCCTATTCTCATTCTTATCCTTTCTCGTTTCCTTACAGAAGAGTGTCCTATTCCCATGCAAGTCTCCATTCATCCTCCTTCCAAGCTGTTCATTTACCTTCCCCCCCCCCCCCCTATGTATATTTTTTTTGTTTTTTCCCTTTTTCCTCCTTACATAATTCCAAACATCTTTCTTTTGATACACTGTCTTTTAGTACATTCAACCACGCTTTTTTAATTTTTAACCGCTGCGTAACCTTTTCCACCACTCCCTGCTAACATTCTTATTACTTTAGCACATCCACATACTTCTTTTGCACTGCTTAAAATCTCTTCCTTCATTTTCTTCCAGATTTGTTCAGTTTCAACCTACTCGCAAGCACTCTTAAATACTTATCCTTATTACCTTGTTCACTTAACTTCTCACACTTAATTCTACCCACTTCCTTCCTTATCATCTTCCTCTCCATCCAAGCTCCTACTAACTTAATTTACATAAAACATCATCATGATACTATAATCCCATTCCTAACCCACTCACTGATTTAACATCCAACACATACTTCAACATCTCCTTCACCAACACAAAATCAATCACTTTTCACTTCGATACCATCACTACCAACACCAACTCTAGTATGCTTATGAAAACTCTTGTTTGAAGAAAGTATTACTTACACATTTACCTCTCTCCTCACAGAAATCAATCACCATCCTACCATTCTCATTTTCTCCCGACACTCCAAAGCCACCTGTAATACCATTCCTTTTTTGATCACCTATCGAACCATTTAGGTTACCCAACACAATTAATCTGAAGCCCTTACTCACCTCATCCAAAACATAATTCAAATTATCCCAGAAAATCTCACTCCCTTCAACATTCCTCTCAGATGGACCACATTTCACAACCACACATACCTTGACCTTTTGAAACTTAAATTTAACCATTAGAATTTTAGTACTTTCACACACAAAATCTACCATAGCTCTGTACCACTGGTCACTCATCACAATGGCAACTCCTTTTCTCCCCCTCTCATTCCTTTCCACAGCAGCACATACATATTTCACACCACACCACTGATTTTCACCCTTTCATTTCATCTTTGTTTCAATCACAGCGAGCAAATCAAATTTTTCCTTTCTAAATACATCTTTCACCTCTCTCTTTTGTTCATCATTTATTCCTTTGACATTCCATGTACCCCTACGATACAAT
>JABUQX010104858.1:5000-7500 GCA_015478945.1 Trachelipus rathkii | reverse complement strand
TTGAGCTTATTGCTGATTAATTATATGACGGTCAATGATAGGTCTGATATGTTTAAACATAGTTTCATGTAAGATCTAAATTCTTTCCACTATAACCAAAATTGGTTTATTTTTATACCTCAAACAGGTTTTTAAATGCGGAGAAACTGTTGGGATCTGAAGTGTTTGTCACATTCAAGGTAAGACCATATTTTCAAAAAATAAAATTTATCCCTTTTTTTTAGATACCCGCCGCCGCAGTCGGCCTCCTCCAAAGATCGCTTAGATTTATGATGTCCCAATTGCTCTGGGACGATGATTAGTTGGATACTCTGGGGAAGTGAGACAGTCTCCGGGGCCTGGTAGCATTTTGTGCAGATGTTTGACATGGGTCTGGTTGAGTTTAACCTGGGTAATATTGCAGGTTTGGGTGGTGGCCACATCTTAGTGTGACTAAAGATGATTGGAATGAGAGTCGAAGAGAGATGCAATCCTGGTTAATGTTCATTTAGTATATTTTTGGTTGTCGGTTTCATAAATAATTTTCAGTTATATGTGTGCATTTGTTTTTTGTATAAGAGATGTTTGCCCTGTGGGGGCGTAGTTGTTTAGGATTTGTTTGTAATATAGAGGCTGGAGAAAGATGGAGGTTGTTTTAACCTGTGGGTTAGTAGGGTTGGAAAGTGGTGTGGCCATGGGTTTTGTGGTGTTTGTGTTTTAGCGTGAACTGTGTTACGTATCATTTTCTAATGTTTATCTATCTATATTTTTTGTTTTCTTCATGTAAGTGTTCTGTGGAGTGTAGTTGTGTCTACCTGTTATGATTTGAGTACCTGTTTGGTGGTTTGAAAGTTTTTCTCATGTTTCCTTGGTTATAATGGGTGCCATACAGGTGACGCGTAATTAAATACGGATGTCTGTTTGTAGATGGCGATGGATATTTGTTCATTGTTGCTAATGTCCGCGCTAGCTATGGTTCTTAGTATGTTTAGTTTCCTATTTGCTGATGTTATGTTTTCAATGTATTTTGTGAAGGTTAGGTGTGTGTCCAGTGTTTCTCCAAGAATTTTAAGTGTTGGGTTTTTATTTGGGGAAAAAAAAAAAAAAATTTAAACTTATATTGTTTAAAAAGATTTGGGGGTTTGTAGTGCCAAGTTGGCGTCTGTTGTGATTAGAGTAATGGATGATTTGTTATGTGATGCAGACATTCTGTTGTCAGTTAAGCCAAGTTTTGAATTGGTTAATGTATTGTGATTAGAGTATTGTGTATTTAGGTCTGGTGTGGTGGTGGTTTATGGTGATGTCATCTACGTAGGTTGTTATATTGTGTGGAGTGTTTGTGGTTTTGGTAGGTCGGTGAATAAATTAAATGTGATAGGGGATAGGATTGCTCCTTGAGGTACGCCATTTTTTATGTTTACTGTACATGATTTCTTGTTGTTTATCTGTATTTGGGCTGTTCTCCCTGATAGAAAATTGGTAACCATTTTTTTAAATTAGTGGGGATGTTTGATTGTACTATTTTATGGATTAGATTGTGACTTGGGACTATATCAAAGGCTTTGTTAATGTCGATTGCCACAAGTAGTGTTTTGTGTAGTGAACTGAGATTTAAGCTCTTTATTATTGGTTGAATGGTGTTTGTGAGAGTCGTTGTGGTTTTCCTGGAAACCGTGTTGGTGTTTGTTTGGGGATGTGAGATTTTATTATGTTTAGTATGATTATATATATATATATATATATATATATATATATATATATATATATATATATATATATATATATATATATATATATATATTATATAGTATATATATATATATATATAATAATTAATTTTATACTATCAGAGGTGGGCCCGCTCATTAGGGTAGTCCGCTAGCGCCCTCGCACCTCGGAAAACGCTGTAGTCCGCTAAGCGCCTTGCCTCGCACCTATTCAGACCATCAAAACCTCCGCTATCGAAAGTCCGCACGTCCTGCACGTTTCCACTAAAACCCCAAAAAGGTTTTAATTATTAAGTTACTAAATAGTATATATCCTTCAAAAAATTTATATTATATGAAAAATGAATGAATATTTTACAAAATCTCAGAATTTTCCTCTTCCTCCTCATGTCTTCGTCAAAAAACAAGAGATCCATATTACCTTTCAACAGATTAGGTGCTCAAATTAAAAGCAGTTAAGGCTGACCTTTTTGCCCTCAAATATCCCCACCAGTACTAAATATTCGCTCTAGAGCAGCACCTAGGGAGAGGTGTATTATATTTATGAACAAGTTAACAATTTCTGCTCGACCCTATGCGGGAAGGGAAGATTGTCCCCCCCTTTTGGGTTGCAGAAGGAAAAAGTGGCTGGTGTTAGATTCACTTCCAGCAGTCATTGCTAATTTAAGGTCCTCACCTAAATCATTTCTGCCTCCCTTCTGAATTTTTTTGACCACCCTGTCCACCCTAAGAAGGTTTTATTTCGTCAAGATTTTAGTAGAATCCACGAAAGCCTCGACGCTGCAGAGTCGATG
>JABUQX010104857.1:22500-27500 GCA_015478945.1 Trachelipus rathkii | reverse complement strand
TGCGCGCTCCCTCCGACTACTCCAGCTTTTTAACAATTTTAATTTTTTAAAAAGCGTTATTTTTTTTTTAATTTCAGGGGTAAAAATGTCTCCTGATTAAATAAAAGATATTTATTTTGTGTATGTTATAGTTTTTTAGTTACGATGCTGGCCTTTCGGGATGCTGACCTATATATATATAATATATATATATACGCTATATATACCACAGTTAGAACCATCTACTGATTATACGTGAGTATATAACTATATAACCGAGTCCTATACCTTTCTAACTCTTTACATAGATGATCTACTTATCTTACCCTATATTACTATTATACTCATCGACGCGTTACGCCAAGACCTGACGAATAATAATAAAATAACAAATATCATCACTGACCTCTTACGCTCCAACGCACGGAATTATCCGCTAGATTCATATCTACTATCACTCATGATTATATTATCAGCATACAACACACAGCACTAACAAAAGTTCATCCGACTACAAGAAAATAACTGCCCAGCGACTGACAAATGAAACTGAATAACTACTGTCTAATAAAATCAATCGTCTGGTCATTAATCCATACAAACCAATCCGAGGAATTGACACAGTCGACGGTCCTGTATTAGAACAATGTTAATTACCACACAATATGTTAACTTAATTAATTAAGTAGTATAACAACATGTTACCCACTTTAAACCAGGGCAAGAACAGCATTCTTCTTAAACATAATTATAGTGCTCGATGATCTGTATACCAGCGGCGACAGGCCCCAACGGTGAGCGAGAGAGCACACCGTATATATCTATCTTCGCTATATTCGACGAGCGTATGATGTCCAGACCAGTGACAACAAAAAAAGTCTGACGCACTCGTAAAAAGGGAGCTCGGCGCGCATGATTGTACCAGCTACAATAGAACACGCCAGCCTGTCCTAATGATACAGTCCAAAACCATTCGATATTACCACAAGACCACTAACTAGCAAGCCTCATATATATAATAGCACCACCACCACCAAGAACTCTTACTCTAATCCATAGTACGATAGACTCTTTAAAAACAAGGCGAGTGAGCTATACTCTATCTATTCCGCGAGAGAGCGCCGGCCAATGATACCACCTCATATAATATGAGACGCTGTGCAACAGAGAAACAATATCAATACCTCTCTATGTCTCCAAGAGAAACAATACGCTGTGTGTTATATCTATACAAAAAAGAGAATACCAGTCACACTTCTCCTGCTATCTATATCTATCTATCCATATCTCCATGCAGATGACTCAGTAGAGAAACAACCTCTAATAGTGAGGAAGTTTTCTAACAATAGCTTTAATATGAAGATTGAGAAGAGCGCGAGAGTCTCACATGCCTGAGTGCAGAGTAAGCGTGAGAGAGCTCACCACAGCTCTTCACCGCGTGATGCGTGTGCGAGCGTGTGTGTGGCGCCGAAGAGCACTACATATCTATATACTCCGATACCTCCTACACATAGGCCACATTACTTCGACGGAAAATCATGAATTTTTGTCCTTACCTACATTCTGCACAAGTCTATCTTCCTTAACCAGTCCAAAATCCCCCAGAGTCACGCAATTTTACGAGAGGCGATTACACACCTTTTCGTTATCTCCAGCCTATACAAGGCCCGTATCACGGGCAAAGAACACCAAGTGTGTCAAATCACATTTTAAGTCGTTAATATTAAACAAGAAATAGGTCAAAGGGTCCCAACACAGGATCCGTGAGAAACACCATTCTCGACCAACCATGAGGACGGAGACTGTGCGCACCCTCAAAACTGAACATACTGTCACGATATCCAAAAAAAAAATAAAAAAGAAACAAAATTTACCTTTCACCAATCCCAATATCTATATTGACATAGATTCATATTAGATATATTTAATATAATATATATATATATACTATATATAATATATATATATTAATATATATATATTGATTATATAAGATATATAATATATATATAATATATATATAAAAATAATATATAGTAAATAGGCCAGCCTCTAGAAGAGCCACAATCCATATCTCAAAAACTACAACAGCTACCGGGAAAAGGAATACATTGCTGGAATCCTGGCAAAATTTTACCGAGGAAACTGAAAAAAAAAAAAAAAAAAAAAAAAAAAAAAAAAAAAAAAAAAAAAAAAAAAAAAAATCTAAAAAACTACAAAAAAGCTACAGCGAAAAGGAATACATTTTTGGAATCCTTGTAAAATTTTAGTTAGGAAAATGTAAAAAAAAAAAAAAAAAAAAAAAAAAAAAAATAAAATAAAAATTGGCTTTTTTTTTGGGGGGGTGCTGGGAAATAATATAATATAATTTATTATTGTAAGGATTACACGGGGCAATTTAGCGCGGCTCGAGCCGACGGGGAACACAGGGGGGGACGTTTTCCATACCCCGTAGGGGAGGGGCGGAGGAACCCCCCGCGACACCCAAATACCAAAGAGCGGGGGTTCCGGAGACCCTCCCCGGAGGGGGGGAATTAGTCCTACCCCGTAGTTCCCCGGAAGGCCGAGAGACCCCGACTCCTGCCATCGGTGCGGTATACCTTTGGGGTATTCTTTAGTAAAAAAAAAACAAAATTAATAGAAAGTCTATTTATTTTAAATAATAACCATAAAAGGTCTCTAAATAGGCTCTCTAATCATATTTACTATAATTATAACAAGAATTTTTTTTTTTTTTTTTACATTCCTATCCAAAATAGTTTACGAGGATGTTCAAAAAGTATTTCCTTTTCGCTGATAGCTATTGCTAGATTTTGAGATATATATATATATAGATATATATATATATATAAATATATATAGAATATATATATATATATATTTTATAGATATATATATATATATATATATTATATATATATATATATATATATATATATATATATATATATATTTTTTTTTTTTTTTTTTTTTTTTACATTTTCCGCACTAAAATTGGACCAGCATTCCAGCAATGTAATTCCTTTTCCTGTAGCTGTTGTAGTGTTTGAGATATGGATTGTGGCTCTTCTAGAGGCTGACCATTTTAATTAAAATTAATGAATAATTTTAATTTTTAATTTTATTATTATTATTATTTTTTATATAATTTTATAAAAAATATTTAATTAAAAATTATATAATTTTAAAAATTTTTTTTTAATTATTTACATTCCCCTACTTATAATTTTAACATATGGCATATATATATATAATATGACCGGTATATGATCAATTATTTTAGGTATACTAAGGAGAGTGTTAAGTGCCCTAATACATGTACACCTTTTTTTAGGAGACAGACTGATATATCTCCAAAGCGTAATTTAGAAATAAGCCGTTACAAGTAAGGCTTGGCCTGTTGCTGGGCATTTTAAATCTGTTAATAAAAGATTTTAGAGTTAACCAATGAGAGAGGTCGAAATTTGAATGTGTAAAGAAGCGAAGGCGGCCTTCCCAGCGCCAGGCATCTGAGGGACTGTGCCATACATGAGATAGAGCACGAGGAGGACGTGAGGATCCCGCGTCTGCCCATAATTTTATATATTTATGTTATAACAACGGAGATATCAATTGCTATCTTTTTATTATTATAAAAAACTGTCTAATAACCTAACTAAAGACTCTGGTCTGAGAGCTCGTCTGAGCAAGTGGCCGGCGTATAGTGGCATATCTTATAAAACTGGTTACTTTCGATTATAATGTCCAGTCTTTCTCAAAGTGCGGCCGATAACGCCCCCTTGCGGAGCAGCTGGAGGTTTAGAGGGGGGCGGTAAGGGGCCTAGAAAAAAATGGGGGGTGTTGAAGTGGTTTAGGGGGGCGATGGCTGATTTGTAATTTCATCTACTTAATATTTTAAAATTCACTGAAATTAAAACCTATCTACAACACAACATCGATTATTTAGTAATTTTAGTTCATATTTCTGCCCTGTTTGATCGCATTAATTTTAGTTTTTATGCTATATTTATACTAATATATATTATATATATATTTATAATATATGCTTTGTAATGTATATACACATATATATATTATATATATATATATATATATATATATATAGATATATATATATACTATAATAATATATATATAATATATATAGATATAATAACAAAATAAATAACAAATAATTATTAAAATCATATGATTATTTAATTTTACGTTTGGCAACTATTTTAATGTTTCCCTATTATTATTATTGCAGTTTACAATGTGTTTGTCATATTTTTCGCGCTTATATGCAACTTCACCCTATATTATAGTACGTATAAAAAGTATATAAAAGTATAGAAAACTAAAAATATTTAAGCATACGCTTTTCGTAGGATAGGCCGTGAGCAATAAAGTTTTAACAATTTTTGTAAAGTAACGCGATTTGTGCAATCCTGTATCAATCGGCTGCGTGGCGTCGATACTTGTTGCTTACTTGCTCAGTAGCAGGATACGGATTGAGGTCGAATGAGATAAACGAGTTTGTGCATGTTTGTTTCTTATCCGTATCCCGTAGCGTGCTGTATTTCAATCCTATATAAAAGCTCGTAATATTTCTTTTATTTTCTTGGCGGTTTCGCGCGCAATCGTTAAGCAAGTACTTAAGCTCAACTTACCTATTTGTGAAAACAAAACCATGTCGGAAGCAAAAAAGAAGAGACGGCAATACAGTGCAGAATATATTAAATACGGATTTATTGAAAATACCACAAACCCATATTCGCCTTTGTGCTTTATTTGTCTAAAAACATTTTCGAATGAAGCGATGAAGCCTTCAAGACTTCAAGATCATTTGAATAAAATGCATCCAGATAAGAAAGACAAAAATGTAGCCTATTTTCAAGACCTGGAGAAGAAGCACAATGCTCAGGCAAGTGTATCAAAACTTTTTTCGGCGGCTGCTAAGCAAGACGATGACGGACTTCGAGCTTCGTACAATATCTCTTTGTTAATTGCTCAAACAGGCAAACCACACACCATCGGAG
>JABUQX010104857.1:0-7500 GCA_015478945.1 Trachelipus rathkii | reverse complement strand
TTGCATGATTCTATGTTGTTACCTGGTTAACTGTATAGTAGTGAACTATGGTATGGAATAAGGACGGACTAGATGATCTAAAGGTAGAATGTGTTTCAGATGGAAAAGTCTTAGCGTTGAGTTTGGTAGAGAGAGATTGATTAATAAGCATTGCACGCACTAGCATTGTTTGTGTTGTGAAGAAGGAATAAATGAGAGAATAAAGAAAGTCCATTGAGATGTTTTGGTCATACGGAAAGGCAATGAGATAGTCGACTGGTAAGCGGATGTTATAATGGGCATTAGTGGGGAGTGTGCTGGTCTCTACCGGCTGGCGAACAAAGGGAAAAGTGTTTGAGCAGCAAAGAATGCCTGAGGAGAGGAATGTGGAGTTTCCAGAGGCGAGAAGAAGGTGCTAATAGGATAAATGTGAGGGTATTTGTGAGACTGTAGGGTTGTGAGCCCTGGGCCAGGGATTAAACCCTTACATTGACAGATACTACAGAGGATCCGTCGCAGTCCTGTGAAACCCTAGGGTGATTCTGACTGAGACAAGTTATCACTTAGGGTATAAAGGCATTAGGTTAAGGCGGTGCTTCTTTTCGACTTGACGTAATACTTTTTTACTACGTTTCTGTTCCGGTGCATACGACGACTTTCCTTCAATCTGGCGGTACAGGGAACTTTTCGCTTTGCATGAAGTATATATATATATATATATATCTTAAATATATATATATATATATACTATTATATATATCTTTATAATATATATATATAGTATATATATATATATATATAACTATATATATATATATATATTATATTATATATATACTATATATACTATATATATAAACGCCACCAAACAGCCGAAAGTAGTAGTAGCAGTAGGTAGTGCAAATTAAAAATATTTTCCTTGTAAGACTTTTAAAGAACTCACGTTTGCTTTGAAATTAGTCCTTTAAGTTTTGATCTCGTGATTAATTTACAAAAAAAATAAAAAGCATTTCTATATTTTCTCCTGAGAGTTTCGTCCTCTGTTACGAAGACAATCTCACATTATACTAAAATTTTGACAAATAGTAAGTAATTTATATACATATTCTTTAAATTAATAGCGTTTTAAATTAAATATTAAAAAGCATTCTTATTTGAAGATAATGAATTGGACATAAAAAATTGCATTTAGGATTAGAGTTTACAATTAAACATATGATTTTATTAATTAGTTATTTAGTACAAGTTTCTGCATCTTTAATATATCTCCGTGCAAATGTTTGTGTTTTAATGAATTATTCATAATGGATGATAATTGAAAATTTTTGATAGTTCGGTAGTGATATTAATAATATCTAGAATAGTAATATTTTGAAATCTCTTCCTTATTGAATATGATTTCATGTTATCCTACTAACAGACTTTGTATTATAATGTGAAATGCTACCATCTTATTCTACAATAAAAATAAAGTTATACAGTTCAAAATACTTCAACTATACCTATATACTAGATTCAAGTCAGTATATATAGGTAATGAATTTAGTCACTACAACGTTGTTGATTTTTAGCTGATGTAATATTTATTTACTATGTGTTTGAAATAATAAGTGGGTAATAAGAGAGTTGTTTTATTTAGGGAATTAATATCTCTACTGTTTAAAATTATTTCTATTAGTCATGTGTGTTTCGTATATTAATTTTATTTAAATATAATATATTATAAATTAATAATAATAATAAATCGTATTTAGGTTACTCAAGTACTATAGTATAAATTGTCAGTTTGAACACTTTTTATCGTCGTAATATCTCTCAGTGATCATTTATTTCTTCTACACATAAGCAAGCGATCATGCTCAATACGAATACTAGGTAATGTAGTGAAGATAATGGACGATTCTCTCTAGGTAAAATATACGTGGAAAAACATGTTATATAGTAAACAATGGATAGTAATGATATAATACCTGTACACTTGCGAAAGGAAGCATAACAAAAATTGAATCTGCTCTTATTAATAGTACCTCGAAGAAGACATAGTAATTCATGAGTGATGATATTAATAGCCATGAAGAAATCATGCTTAATAATATCTTTGATGATATTGATTGTTGAATATCCTAATCGTTTTCTAGCATTGCTATATGAGAGGAATCCGTGATTCACAATATAGACATTTTTTGACGAGAAGAAAACACTAAATACTGCAGGATATTAAAATATACCAAACCGGAACTTAGGCTATTTAAATACGGTATGACGTCTATTTTTGTTTCGGTATATAGAGATCTATTAACCATTTAATGATAAGAATGTAAGGATTATTTCATTATATTAGGTACCTTATAGTAGGTAATATTAAATAATGTAACTAAATTAATTATATTTAATTAGGTTATAGCGGTAAGTAGGAATGATGATTGTCGGATGTAGTCAGTATAATTAATAACTCACATAATATAATTACATCACCCCTCTTTTGTAATAAATAGCGCTCTGCCGTGATGTGGTGACAATTGTTAATAAAAAAAAATAGTTTCGAATTATTTTCTATATTCTTATTCTATACTTCCTCATAAAGGGGAACTAATCAATTCTAAGTGAGTAAAATTTCTAAGAAGTGTATAATAAAGATAAATATATTTTTAATTTTTCATTGCTAAATTATTTTCTAGAATAATAAGTAAGGAAAATCTCCAAAGACCAAAATGAAACATAGAATACTTATATTATTATTTATGATTTATTAATTATTATATAATTATTATTTAATTTTTAATTTAATTATTATTAATTATTTATTATATTTTATATTATATATTTATTATTAATATTTATGATTATTATTATTTATTTTTATTATATTATATTAATATTATATTTAATGTATATTGTATATAAATTAATAAGATAGATAAGTATTTATATATATTGTTATTATTATTATTATTATTATTATAATATCATTTTATAACATATACTATTATCTATTATTATATTTTATTTTATATTATATATTATTATTATTCATTATTCTTGATATATAATTATAAAATATATATATATATTAATATAATTATATATTAATTATATATAGTATTATATGATTATTATATATATATATATAATATATATTATATATATATTATATTAATTAATATATATATATATATATATATATATAGTATTATATATATTATTATATATAGTAATATACTATATCAATATATATTATAAATATAGAAATTATAAATATACATACTATATTTTATTTATTTTATATTAATTTATAAAATTTATTTATTATATAAATATATTATTATTAATATATAATATATATTTATTATATATATATTATATATCTATATATATATATATATATATATATATTAATTTATAATACTAGTTATATTATAATATATAGTATATTACTATATTATTATATAAAATAGCTGAACTCCAAAAATATTTTATTTTACTAAATCTTTTAGTAGGCTCTCTCTCTCCTCTCTCTCTCTTCTCTTCTCTGTTCTCTCTCCTTTCTCATCTCTCTCTTCTCTCTCTTCTCTCTCTCTCTCTCTTCTTCTCTCTCACCTCTATATAGATATATATAGTAGTATGTAGAGAGTAAAGATGAATATGTAAGAAGATATGAGTTAGAATAGAGTGTCTATATTTGTTAATTTTATATATATTAAATATCATTATTAGAAGATTAGCTTATATTACTTAATATCGTCATCACAATATATTATAGTTCACATTACTGAAATGTTCTAACCTCATCAAAATATTGGGTCAAAATTTCACATAAAATATATTACATTTTTAGTCAATGAAATAATTTATGCGTAATCAGGTACTTTAGAATGTTCCTATAATATAAACATATATATATTAGATTATATATTAATATTTAATATATATATTTATATATAATATATATATTATATATATAATATTATAATATATATATATAATATATTATATATATATATATATCTATTATATATGATATATATATATATATATATATATTTATTATATATATAATATTATTCATATATATATATTATATATATATATATACATATATATATATATATCTAATATTTATATATATTTACATCATTTTATAGTTAGAGTTTGTCAGAATAGTAGAGTGTGTAAGAAAAGTATGGCTCGCATCATGAAAATAAGTTATTCGGCAACGATTATCATCTATATAGCATAACTCAATCAATGATGAGGGAACAGTAAATATCTCTTCAGCTCTGATTGTACAACAACTACTATCCACGCCTTGATAAATAGCATATCAAATGTAGCAGACGTACAATTACTAAATTGTTGACAATTTTATAATGTTAGATTGCGAAAGATAAGTTAAAAAGTGTGAAATATGTGTTTTTTAGAATTTAATCATTAATATTATGTGGAATATATGTTTGCTTTATATTAAAATTTCTATTATGTTAATATTTTTATTCTTCCGTAATATATAACTATATAAGAATTTCTAATATCTTTAACAATATATTGAAGGAAAATATTAATATAATATAAATTATCTCAATTATTCTATAAATTATATAATTCATAAGAAATATTTTTAAAAACTCTAAAGATTATGTATTTATTACTTATACCACTGAAGTAAGCCAAAAATAATAATAATTAAATCAACAAAACACAAAAAAATATAATAGATAATATAAAAACCAGAATTGGAAATATGATGTAGGCTGAAGTGATTCGATGAGTTTTCAATTATACGATTTTGTGCAAACTACTTAATTTATTAAATATACTCAAATTGCCTTGTCATGATAAGATAGATAGATAGATAGATAGATAGAAATAAGATAGATAGATAGTAGATAGATAGATATATAGATAGATAGAAGATATATAGATGATTAGCTCGTGATAAAAGTGTGGATATATAGATTGGTAATAGTATAAGTCCTCGAATAGATAGAAATTAGGATATTTACTCAGTTTTTTCAAGATATCTATTTATTTTTATCCAACCATGGAAGAAATAAAGATATATGCATTAATGAAATATTAAATTGACTATTAAATAGAAATATAATATGAAGATAGAAGTGAGAGTATTAGATAAGATAGATAGATTTGCTCGATAGATATAGTATAGATTTCTAGAAATAATAGATTAGTTGACTCTATAGACTAGACCTCAGGACTAGATTAACTTCTTAATATTTGTATATAGCTCGTGTTGTGTTTGATCCCATTAGGCAAGATATTTCAATATCATGAGATTTTATCTGACTATGAAGTGACGTGAGTATAGAGTTGTTAGGTGACTACACGAGGACTTACTGCATGAAATCGTCTGTGCAGCAGCACTGGACTTTTAATTGAGTGATGAAGAAAAGAATGTAAGAAGTATAGAATAACACGAATTTTATTCTATAATTTGATTGGTAAAAGTAGAATCAAGAAGAAGAAGAAAGAAAAAAAGGAAATAATACCAATGAAGTGGAATACTTTCTAAGCTTTCGATATTAAGTAGAACTAAAAATATTTCATAGTAAATAATATTTTTATTTTTCTTAAAATTAGTTTTAATAAATATATATATTTATTACGAATAGCTAGACAGTATTATGTAGAAAACTGAGCATATTATAATAACATATTACTCGTGATGTACTTTTTCACTTGGGACCTAAACATTAATTTGCTCGATATTAACATATATAAAAGTATATAGAATGCTTATACTAATATTATCATATGATAAGATACTTCATTCGGAATAGATTATATACGTAGTATCGTGATTATATTCAGATATCTTTGATATTTTGTTATTATCGTTTCATAATACTTTAAAGTTTTTATTATTTTAAAATTTTTTTCGAAACTTTTTTAATAATCAATTTTTATTATATCATAATTATTGATTCTTCTGGGACTGCCTTCCACATTTTATAGATTAAAATTAAAATCATATTTTTATTATAATATTGTTTATATAAATTGAAATCATCAGTTCTTTTTTTAAAATGATATATATTTTATTATATAAGATATAATTTCAAGTTTTAATAAATTTTATATATATGTATAAGTGTATATAAGTACGTCCACATATGAATCAATCGTAACTTTCACAAATAGACAAAGAGAAACTAAATATATTTATAATATATAAATTAATATATTATAAATTTTTTTTTTTAAAATATTTTCTATAGTAAATAATTTTATAAAAATAAATTTTCTAAGTAAGATTCGAACCTTGCGTGATATTTTATTAGGTTTATTTTTATTTTTTTACACAATAACAATTTATATAAATTAAATTTATTATTTATATATTATATCGTTTTTTTTTTTTATTTTAATCCATGTTTTATATATATCTGACTCTAAATTATTTTTTAAGTAGTATAAAAGCTTTTTATAATGTTAATACATATTTTTACTTTAATACTTAACTACTACTACTACTACTACTTACTATCTACTTAACTAAACTATTCTTTATATACGTTATCACTACTTTACTACTACTACTACTGCTATCTTACTACTTACTTTATTACTATTTACTAATTATTATATTTAAATTATTATTCTATTATTGTTTTATTATTTAATATATATATTATTATTATTATTTATTATTTAATTAGTTATTATGATTTAATTATTATTATTATACAGGCGATATTATTTATGTTATATCTATTATTATTATAATATTTATATAGTTATTATATATTTAATTATTATATATTATTTAATTATATTATATTATACTATATTAATTTACTATTATTTATTATTATTATTATTCATATTATTATTTATTATTGTTAATTAATTGAATTATTTATTATTTATTTCTATATTCTATTTTATATTTTTCTTTATTATGATTATTATTTAATTAATTATGTATTTATGTATCTATATATTAATTATTATTAATATTATTATTATTATTATTATTTTTAATTTTATATGATTTATTATTACTGTATTATTAATTAATTATTATATATTTTAATTATTATCATATTTATTTTATATTATAATATTTTATTTAATTATGTATTAAATTATTTATATTTAATTATTATTATTTATAACTAATTGAGAAATATTAATTTGTAAAGATTATATATATAATTTTTATTTTTTGATTTTAAAACACTTATCCTTATTTTAATATATATAATTATTTACATTGTACAATTTAAATATTATAATATCATTATAATTAGTAATTAATTATTATCTATTATATTATTATTATTATTATTTATATTATTATATATATTATTTATTATTATTTATAATATTAATTAATTTATTATCAATTATAATATTATTAATTTATTATTTATATATTTAATAATTATTATATGTATTATTATTATTACTTATATTATTTTATTATTATTTATATATTATATTATTGTTATACTCTTATATAATTATTATTGCAAATATCCCTTTATTTCAAAGTATTTAATA
>JABUQX010104856.1:0-12220 GCA_015478945.1 Trachelipus rathkii | reverse complement strand
CAATATTTACTGAGAAAGATTGTATATAGTTTGGAGATTCATGTTCATTCATATAAAGTTATAAATAAACCATATAGATATTTAATGGTGGTAAGAATAAATTTTATTTGAATTACACATCCACTACTACCTTATATCCTGATATATATATATATATATATATAGAAGAGAGATATATATATATAGAGAGAGGAGAGATATATATATAAGAGAGTATAAGAGGAGCAGTTATATATATATATATATAGATATATATATATATATATATATATATATATATATATATATATATATATATATTCAAAACAACTAAAAAAATATTCAAGCCTGTACCAAACTATATCAAATTTTTAGAATATATAATACAAAGTAAAGAAAATTGTTATGATTTTAATCATCTATATATTTAAATGATGAATTTGCTCTATTTGATGATCTACATACTGAAGAAACAAAACTAAAAGGACACAAATAGACTAAAACAAAAAATGAAACTGAAAACTCGGAAATACTGGTAGCTTAAAGCAGCAGAAGAAGAAGAAGAAGAAGAAGAAGAAGAAGAAGAAGAAGAAGAAGAAGAAGAAGAAGAAGAAGAAGAAGAAGAAGAAGAAGAAGAAGAAGAAGAAGAAGAAGAAGAAGAAGTACAAATACTATTAAGGAGAAGTAGTGAAAGAAAGAATTACAAGAAGAGTAGTTAATGAAGAAGAAAGAAGAAGAAGAAGAAGAAGAAGAAGAAAAAACAGACGAAGTTGAAAGTGAAACTAACCATAAGCAGTCTCAATAGATTGCCATTAAAAAAAGATTTTTCCAAATTCCTGCAAAGTTCAGATGAAGAGATTTTGCACAAACTAGCTAGCAATTTATCTATAAAATTATTTCATAGATTTTCAATTGAAAACTTTTTACCCCTACATTAATCCCAATGGATTAATTCCAAAACAGTATCAACAAGGAAAGTTCCGTATAGAAAAATTAAAGATTGTGAATAATTCTGCGGGAAGGGGTATCAAATTAATCCAAGATTATAACAACAAGGTTGCTAAGGATGAGGATCAAAAGCAATTTTTATTGGAAGTAAATTTAACTTCTGTAAACTGTAATTATAGTTTTAACGACTCATAAATCTATCTACATATTTCTATATTTTTATTTCAGACAGTCCAGGACTATCGCCGTGAATATCCTCAAACAACTAAAGAAGTGTTATAGAAAAAATTTAATTCGTAAGAGTGAACTTTGATTTACCATTTATTTATATTAAGGTTTGATTTTTTTTAAAATACTGAATAATTACATTTCGTAATTTATAACTTCATAAAATCTCAAATATAATGATAACCAAATTTGGCACATTTTTATTTCTCAAAAGAAAGTATTAACTGAAACAAATAAAATCTCAAAAATATATACACAAAAATATTAAATACACAAAAAAAATATAATATACAAAAAAATGATTCACATTAGTTTCAAAGTTTCACTCTCCTCAACATCAAACTAAGCTGGACCATATACTACAACCACAAATACTTAAATTTAAGGATTAGTAGTACCCACATAAACAAAATCCACAATAGCTTTATACTACAAGTCACTCATCAGAATTGCAACTACTTCTCTCCCTTTCTCATTCCTCTCCACTCCAATACACACATATTTCACCCTACATACCTCGTCTTCACTACTTCCTTCCCTCTCTATATAACCCATAATATATATATATATATATATATATATATATATATATATATTATTATTAAGAAGAATATATAGTTATATATATATAGTTAGCTATTTTTACTATATGATGTATATATATATATAGGTTATGAAGAGTTATATATATATATATATATATGCTAGAATTGCGAATATGTGTGTGTGTGGGGCGGCTTCTAATTGAATTTATATGCTCGTATAATATAAAATAGATAATTCCATAGATAAAGAAACAATAGATCTAATAATATAAATAAATTTCATAGATAAGAAGTAATTTTATTTTGAATTATAAAGTAGAAAGTTTTTAATAGATAAGTAAAGTTTCAGATAAACATATATTTTGAAATATAAAATAGATAACTTTTAATAGATAGATTGGAAATAATAAATTTTGTAATAAAATATAAAACATTTGATAGATACAATTTTATAGATAAGGAAAGTAGAAAACTTGAAAGAGAAAAAATTTCATATATCTAAAGAGATAATATATTTTCTAACATAAAATAGATAACTTTTAATAGATACGTTTAATATGCGCATTTTGCAATATAAAATATATAACTTACAATAGATATAATTTTGTAGATAATAAGATAAGGTATTTTCTAAAATAAAATAAACAAATTGATAGATAACTTTTCAAAGATAAGGAGATAATATATTTTGCAATATAAAATAGATAATTTTTAATAGATACTGTTTCATAGATAAGGAGATAATATATTTTCTATTATGAAATTGATAAATTTTACTAGATAAAGAATCCTAAATAATATAATATATTTTCTACTATAAAGTAGATAAATTTCAATAGATAAAGATTCATAGATAAATAGATAATATATTTTCTAATTTAAAATAGATATATTTTAATAGGTAAAGATTCATAGATAAAGAAATTATATATTTTCCAACATAAAATGGATAACTTTTATTAGATAGGTTTCATGATATATTTTCTTATATAAAATAGATAACTTTTAAAAGATAAAGTTGAATAGATAAGGAGATAATATATTTTGCAAAATAAAATAGATGTTTCATAGATATACTTTGTAATGTGAAATAGAAAAGTTTTAATAGATAAAATTCATAGATAGGGAAATATATTTTGAAAAATGAAATAGATAACTATTAGTAGATAAAATTTCATTGATGAAGAGATAATATATTTTATAATATAAAATAGATAAATTTTAATAGATGATATTTAAGAATTTCAGATGAATTAAATTTTATAGGATTTTTAAAGAGCGATTCAAATGAATATTTAAATTCTTTTATAAGAATTTAAAGAGCAATTTCCTTTCCATTAAATTCAAGAATTGTATCTTTTATATTGAGTCTCTTGAATCAAGAATGAGACTATGGATAAAAGAAGCATAAAAATTTCTTGAATCAAGAAATGTGACTATGGATGAAAGAAGCATAAAAATTACTTTAATACAGGTGAATACAGTTGCATTTAACTCTCAAGAGTAGGGATAGTTGAGCACCAATGTACTCTGCACTTACAGACTCTATCAGAACTGTGGACACCGTATTTCCGAAGGCTTAAAAACGCAACTACACTAGTGACATTTAAAATTGTGTACCGCAATCGTACCATATAGCATCAGAGTACGCATCGTACCACCTATATTTTAAAAACGCACAACAACGCATTGAAATTCTTTTGTACCGCACCGCACCGCATCTCATTAGGAAGTCGCGCATCTCACAACACCGGGATATTGAAATTATGAACCCGTACCTCTACACACCCCATCAGGAGGTCGTGCATCGCACCTCATCCCTATATTTAAAAAGTCGTACAGCACAGGAACTTTGAATTTGTGTACCGTACCGTATTGTATTCAAAATATAAGCGGCCAACCTTACTTCTAAAATGAGTCCTGGAAAGAGCAAACTACCCACCACTCACTGGTCGAAGGGTACAGGGGCCACAGCCCAGAATGCGAATGGTTGTGTGCAGAGCATTCAGTTGTATATCAATAGTTATCGAATATCAATATATCGAATATCGGTATATCGATATATCGATATATTATATATGATAACAAAAACGTTAAAGAAATATATATATATATATATATAGTTATAGGTGTATATATATATATAGTTATATATATATATATATATATATATATATATATATATATATATATATATATATATATATATATATATATATATATATATATATATTTATTATTTTTTTAAACCTTTTTAGAGAGTTTGGTAATTCTTCCTTATTAGAGCGTTTAATTGCCAATTATCTTCTAATTAATTCCACAAATCCTGCAGGGAAGATTTTTTTTTTTGCACAACTTATTGAAGTGATGGAATAATAACAAATAGATGAAATGAAAAAAAAATAAATAATTATAGAATAATAAATTTATTGGGTTGATGGAATAACTTAATAGTGATGGGATAACAACTTAATAAATGGTGATGAAATAATAACATAATAAATAGTGATGTACTAATAATAACTTAATAGTTATGAATAATGTTATCAAATAGTATTTTGTCATTATAAATAAAATAGTGATGAATAATGAAAATGAAAATTTCGAAAACCACAAATAAATTAAACACTATGAAGGCAATAACAGGTAAGAGAAAGAGATTGTTTAGTTATTAATACACAACATATAAACATTTAATATCGATATCTGATAACTACTATATGGAAAAGAGTAAACTACCCACCACTCACTGGTCGAAGGGTACAGGGGCCACAGCCCAGAATGCGAATGGTTGTGTGCAGAGCATTCAGTTGTATATCAATAGTTATCGAATATCAATATATCGAATTCTTTATTATTGTTATATCGATATATTATTTTGGAATCTGACAGTAAAGCCCACTTATTTATTTATTTTACATTTTTTGTATTGATATTTATTTAATTTGTTTTCCAAGCCATATTTGTTAATTGTAGATTAACTATTTAAAAAAAAAACATTTTGTTTCTAGAATTAATTGAATTTAAATGTCAGTTAACTGTTGAAATACAAACCTTTAACCGACATTTTTCTCCGGAAATCGAATCAGCGACCTTTGCAACATGATTTCGATTTCTTTAACCGTTCTAATGTGAACCTTTATTGAAAATTTATCTTTGGGAGTCGAATATGCAAATTTCGTAACTACTTAACCGTTCTACCGTAAAACTTTACCGTTATTTTTCTCCGTGAATCGAAACACCGACCTTCGCAACATGATTTCGATTCCTTTAACCGTTCAAATGTAAACCTTCATAAAAAATGTCTCTCTGGGAATCGAACCAACGACATTCGTCACATAATTTAGATTCTTTTTAACCGTTCTACTGTAAAAGTTTACCGACAATTTTCTCTGGGAATCGAAGCAGCGACCTTCGCAACATGATTTCGATTCTTTTAACCGCGCATGATGTATAAAATTTTAAATGACTTTAAATATATCAGGCTACAGTGTCTTGTTACTCTCAGTGAATAAATGGTTCATTATTTTACTGGTTTAAACGGTGCTGTATGCCTATCTGTTATCTAATTAGACGTGTAAGGAGTATTGACATCGATTACAGTCAAAACTCAGGACATGCGTATTCATTCATTCATTAATTCATTCGTTAAAATGTTAGAGATTAATAACTTCATTCATCTTGTTTATTTAGAAAGTCGAAACTCTGAAGATGTCGAGGATTTATGGTACGAAAGTGGATTTCAGGAAACTGAATTAAATATAAATGATGATCAATAGACTTCTATGTAACATTATTTTCTAGAATAGTTTAAAATTAAATCGGAAATCAGAAAATATTTCGTGAATTGGATGCTAAAAGTAAAACATATTTTAAAACAAAAAGTGATATTTAGAATTTCTAAAAAATAATAATAATAATAAAATAATAATAATAAATAATAATATATAATAATAATATAATATAATAATAAATAATTAATTAATAATAATTTATTAACCGGGGATATTTAAAATGAGCACAGCCATAAGTGTAGGACAAAGAATTCTTTTTTGCAAATCATCATTTCGATTTTCAGATTTTAATGATGACCAGACTGTTTTTCTATCACTTATAGTGGTTGTGTTTTTCGTTTTTTTTTCCTTTTGTTAACGCCCTAATAATTTCCTCTGTTTGGTTCTCCTTCTCTTGATTCTCTCAATTCACCTTCTTTATTGTCCTATACTCCTCTTTACATTTTTTAATTGTCTTCTGCTAAAGCGAAAATTTGTTTTCAATGCCCGAATATATCTTGAAAACAAAAACAAAACAAAAGGATTTGATTTATAATTACCAGGGTGGAGAAAATACAACCAACAACAGCCCCAAAGTGTGTTCGTCGAAGATCAAAACACGGAGAGAGTCAATCAATGTTTGAAATGGGACTAATTAGGACAATCAAACGGCGGAATTAACTCTAATTCTGATTATAGGAAAAAGAAAAAAATTTAGAATGGAGGGGCGGGGGGGGGGGGGGGTTTAATTTGAAAAATGAAAAAAAAAAAAAATTCTTACGGTTAGCAAGCATTAGAAAAAAAAAAATTGTGTAATGAATTAGAAGGAAATAGATAGCAGGAAGAAACAATTCTAAGATATTTCAGAAGTGTTAGAGAATTTTAGGACAGGATTTTATTGTTCTATTAAATTTACAAGAAAGTAATATTTGTCTATCTAATTTTAGAGGTTGAAATAAAAAAAATTGCAGGAAGGAGAAGAAAGCAGGAAAGAAGTAAAGGAAAAGAGAAAAATAAAAATAAAAAATCTGGTTATTTAGTTTTTAAAAAGTTGAGGAAAGAAAAGAAAAAAGATGTGTTTTTGAGGAATTTGCAACAAGTAGAACGTGGAATATTGAAGATTATGAAAAAATCAGAGAATTTAAAAAAAAAAACACAAAGTGTAATGATTAAAAAATATTTTCAATTTTTTTTAAATTGATAAATTTATTGTTAAAAATATTATTAAATTTATGAATCTCAACTGCGGTGTGGGCCCTATATAAAACATGTGAATCTTGCCCAATTACAAGACTATAAAAAACTTTTTGTCCAAAATTATTTGTATTCTTAAAATATAGATCCAATTGCCACTTTTCCAACAAAAACAATTTATATATTTATATATATGTTAGTGATTATTATTATATTATCTTATTTTATTATTTTATTATTATTATTATTATTTTATTGATTAAAATTGAATCTTATGTTCTCCTTCAAATTTCAGCGTGGAAATGTCCTTGGATTGTTGTTCGGGAATCAAAAGAAGAAGAAAACATCAAAGATAAAGAAGTGACCATTCATCATGTTATTCAAGCAATAGAGATTGCCTTAACTACCAGTGTAGTTGTTAGGTATTATTTATATATCATATTAATTTTAAACCATTGGATATTTTTCGCTTTTTTTTTTTTTTTTAAAAATGTCTTCCTTACATATATCACAGTCATTGTGTGTGACACATTGTTGTAGCAATTTGTATCACAATTTCAAAATAACTGGTTTACTAAATACCCGTACGCAGTTGCAGAATATCTGGAAAGGATGGACACTGCGCATAAAGAAAAAGAAGAGACAGCATATACTAAAGCACAAAAATTGAAAAACAAATTTAACTTAATTTATGCACAAAGCGTATGGCATAAAAACTCAAACCAAAATACAATTGTCAATCTTTCAAATTATACACTTTCTATAGATGAATCCGACTTATTAGGATTCGGTTTAACTATGGCTTTGAAAAACAGAGACCCATGGCCTAGATTCCTACAAGATTTAGATGCATGGAAGAAGAGAGAGAAGGTACCCAATTGCAACATTGACGTCCTCATAGGTATAGTTTACGCTGCAGTTACCAACGACACCGCACCGCAGTTCCCGTCAAAGTTTTACACTGCACTGGACAAATTAAGAAACAACAAAGACATAGTAATCTCCAGGGCAAACAAAGGTAACAATATTGTAATTATGAACAAACAAGACTATCACACCAAATGCCATACATTACTCAACACCCACACCTACGAAAAACTTACAAAAAATCCTCACACCACATCCCAAACCACATTTAACTCCACACTCAACACCATACTTAAAAATCATCCACAACTCTAAACAACTTCGAGCTTACATGACCAACATATCCCAATTCTACGGAGTACCAAAAACGCATAAACACAACATCCCACTAGGTGGGAAAATCCTCTAATAATTAATAAGTATCACATACAAACTATCTCAAAGGCTTTCCAAACAACTCAAACCCCTAGGCACCATTTTGCAACTCCACTCAAAAACACAGAAGATTTTATAACAAACTTCCTCTATCAACACAAAAACCCACACCTTCGTCCTCAAACATGAAAATTCGTTTAAAATTTCTCTTTTCACTCAGGCAAAAATCCTCTTCAGTGCGAAAAGCTAATCTAAATACCCGATAACCGAGCACAACAGTAACTCTCTCATACCCGTTCTCCATCTTACAACAACTCATTTTTTCTCACTCTACAACACAACTACTTTCAATTTGAACAACACCTTTTATAAACAAACACAAGGACTGAGCATGGGCTCCCCATTGTCTCGCCCATTGACTCAGTAACATTATACATAAACTTTTGAACCTTACCACATTCTCCCTCAACCAACTTCTGTCTGGTCTGTGTTGGTTGTGTCTGTCTATGTTACGATGACATATTGCAGCTGTCCCAGTCACAACAACCACACACATCTTGACTTTCATAAATACCTTACACACAGATATACAATTTAAAATGAAACTTCTAAAAATAACACATCCCCTTTTTAGACACACTTATATTAACTTGATCACAACAACAAACCTCGTTCACCGTTTTATAAAAAAACCACTTCCAACCCCACAACAACCATCATGTACTCCGCAACACAAATACACAGAAACAAGCACACTTTCAGGCACTCTACCTACGGGCTTTCAAAATTTGCTCTCCTGCCATCTGAAAACTTCACCAACAGAAATTTCTAAAAAAAACACCTTCAAAAACTCAATCCCTTCCAACATAATTTACAAAGCTTACAAAAATGAAAAGAGAAAAAAAACTTTATTACAAATACCTTTCAACACAATACACAATTAAAACATAACAATACCGATACCAACAAACATTACACATAAAAAAAAAATCATAACCAAACCATATTACAGACTAATACCCTTCCAATAATATTCTAATTAGAAAAGTCTTAAAACCCCCCAAATCAAAACTAAAAAATAAAAAAACTCTGCCTTCCTAAAATACCCTGCAAACTATATAAATAAAGCTTATTATGGCGAAAAAAACAAAATACTTTTTAATCGCAAAGAGGGAAAATTTACAAACACACACAAATCTTGATAGATACACACCCAGGAATATGTCTGCCTCGTCACACTTGAAAGACTAAAACCCCAAAAACAACTAGAATAAACATTCAAACCATTCGACAAGCCATCAGAACACATGACACACGAAATTAAAAAGAAAAATTACAAAAGCCTTCTGTGTATATAATATAATCTTTCCAACTACAATCGCTGTCCTGGAAATTACAAAATAGAAAAAATTCAAAAAAAAAAAATTATGGCAAATACTCATCCTACTAAAAAAAGTTATTTAAAAAATCTCTCATTAGACAAAGTGATAAATGGAAAAATGAAATTCACAAAAGAGAAAAAAAAATCAATAAGTTCTATTTTAAACGAGTTAGCAAAAAGAAGGTCATTTAAGACGAAAGCTCTGCATTAGAAAATTTTTAAGGTTTTTTAAAATCAGATAAAATATTTTGTTATATTCTTGTACTTGTCGTAAATTAACCTAAGATATATATGATATATATATATATTATATATATAATTATATATATATAATAATAATATAATATATATATAAAAATATATATATATATATATATATTATATATTATATATATATATTATATATATATATAATATATTATTTATTATTAATAATTATATATATATATATATATTAATGAAAGGGGCTAGGTTAGAGGGTAAAAAAGTAGCCATGGACAACAAAGACAAAGGGTGGGAGTGCGGTAAGGCGAAAGGGGTGAGTGTAGATATATATATTATATAAGAATAAAGTATGGTAAAAGAGTGGATTGGTTCTATATTAAAGCGCGGAAGTAAAAGCAGGGTATGTGCTATATCTCCTGGATATTTTCAATTTGCATGATGGGATGGGGTTATGAAAGAATTAGATGTCAGGGTGGCAGATGGTGTTTTAAAATAAATGGAGAATGCGAAGAGAAGGAGGTTTGGCCTACCTAGTATAAGGAATATTTGTTTTACTGTTGGTGAATCTGAAGAGGTTTGAGAGGATTGGTAGAGAGATTTGGCAGGTGTGTAAAAAGGAGGGGGTTTTTGAAAAGGTAACATTACATAAGAGTAAGCGTTATGGTTGTGAGTGAAGGCAGTAATTCATGGTGTTAAGTTATGTTAGATGGGTGAGTAGCTGCTGGAACAATGTGTCTGAGTTTAAATATTTAGGATATATGTTGGATTATGAAACGGGAACGGCTGCAGAGTGAGTTTGTATGTAAAGAAATTGTTGAAATGGCAGGAAGGTGGCTGTAGTGTTTGCAATTATATTCATGCGTGGATGTTTAAAAAGGACTAGGGTTTCTTGAGGTGTGCATAGGGTCTTACATGAGGTGTTATGTTACCTGTGTTAATGTTATAGTATATTGTAGTGAGAATATGGTCTGGGGAATAAGAGGGTATAGATCTAAAAATAGCAATTGTTGTTCAGATGGACCAATCTTAGTGGCGCGTGCTAGAGTGTGCTGAGAAGAATTGAATAAAATGAGGAATGAACATATTAGAGAGTGTGTGCTGTGAAAGAAAGGGATAAGGAGAGGAAATAAATGAAAAGAGTAGCCATACTTTGAGAGGTTTGTTTGGTAATGTGGAAAGGTGGAGGAGAGTTGGTTGGTTTAAGCGAAAATTGGATAGTTGCTCGTGAGTGGGGGATAGCAAGGAGCACCAACTTAGAGTGTTGAGGATATCAATTGACTGGGAGGGGGAGAGACCGAAGAGGAAGTGAAAAAGTGGATTGATTCGTAAAGGAATGCTTTGGACGAGAGAAATGATAGTTTTGGCAAGAGACGAGGAAGAAAAGGTGACTTGTATATATGATGGTGAATGGCAGGGTTTTGTGAGAGGGTATGGTTATGGCCCACCTGGCCAAGGGGTTGAACCCCACACTGACGAGTATTTCTCATTTTAATATAAATCTTGTTAAGGTCGTCCTGGAATCAGTCTGGATTTTTGACCTGTGATTTGATGTTCCTCATACATAGTATAGGAGGCATAAAGTTGGCTTTTTTTCTTTTTTTTTGGGGACATTATATCATATTCTTCTACTACTTTCTGTTTTGTCCTAGTGCATGGGTCAAGGCCCCTTACCCCCCACTTTTGGGAAAGAAGTGGAGGAATATATTAGCAATATATATATATAATATATATAGATATATATATTATATATATATATATATATATATATTATATTATATTATATATATATATATATATATATATATATAATATATATAATATATATATAATATATATATATATATATATATATATATATATATATATATATAATATAGTATATTATATATATATAATATATATATATATATATATATATATATATATATAATATATATAATATATATATTATATATATATAGTATATATATTAATTATATATAATAAATATAATAGACTGAAAATGGTACCTTACATTACTTAGTACATTACCACAGTCCTAAATTCTGACCACTCTTTATTTCACTCTTTCAGAATTTGATATTTCTTCATTTTTTTAAGTATTTACCTTTTATTTCTGTGATATATATTATATTTAAAAAACAATTAAGATTAAAAGAAAAGTTTGTCTGGAAAATTTTTGTAATCTACAGATAACCTGTAGAAATCTATAAAAAAAATAATGTTGATGAAATAATTTTTTTTAAAAAATTTTACTTCTCTTTACACTTTACCATTTATACAAGCGTATATATATATAATATATATATATTTAGCAATAATGAGGTTTAACATTTAACATACAATTACATGATATCTGGCTCCGCTAATGTAAATTTCACTCTTTTTTAAGTATTTCTCTAAAATCCTTTGCATTTTTTCAATTTATTTGTTATTTCCTTTTATTTTTGCTACTTAAACTATTTATGGGTGAAACGCCTTTTTTTTCAACACTTAAAAAAAATTTACCAAAATATGATTCCTGACTAAATGATTTCTGATTTTGATAATAGTTTAGTTGTAGATTTAAAAAAAAAATAAAAAATTTTTATTTTAAATAGCTTATTTCAAATAGTGGTAACTAAGACACGTGCTGCATAAAAAATGCTCCAATAAAAACCAAAATGGAAACCGCTCGCTACACTTCACTCAGCCGAATATCTCTC
>JABUQX010104855.1:5000-27745 GCA_015478945.1 Trachelipus rathkii | reverse complement strand
TTAGAAACCAAGCAACTTGCTGCTCGTCCCTATTTAGCTATATCATAGGGATCTGTCTCTGTTTGGGACGTTCCCGTCGTCGTCGTCAAAGAGAGCGAGGTTGGGTTCCCTTGTCTCTCTGTCGTCGTCGGCGTCGAACACAACCCACTACGGATTCGCCCGAAGGTAGCTATTAGGAGCCCATTGTAGTGGCAGGCGAGTTAGTAATTGCGACGGTGGAACGCCGGGCTGCCGCGCTGAGACTAGGTTAAGTTCGTGGCGGATGCTTCTTGGGTTGTAATAACAAAGTTCCATGATACACCTGTCTGGTCAGTGAACGGCTCTGTTTACCACCTACTGCGAAAAATTATTCCAGAGATTGGGGTCTGAAGGGGTAGCTGTATCACGATGTGTGTGTCTTCGCTTGGTCGATGATACACGTATCTGATCAGTTACGGCTCTGTTTACCACCTACTGCGAAAAATTATTCCAGAGATTGGGGTCTGAAGAGGTAACTGTATCACGATGTGCGTGTGTCATGGCTTTGTTGGTCAATTGCGGAGTGGTATTCGCCACGGCAGCGCCTGCCTTACTCGGTAGTTACCCGGAACTTGCCGCAGACGACTTTTTGCTGGCTGCTCGTGTTCTTGAGCTACTGTATGTAGCTTCTTGGCCATAGGCATCGAGTAGCGGAGGTCGCAACTAGGACGTAGAATGGCTTAGAAACCTCGCAACTTGCCGCTCGTCCCTATTTAGCTATATCATAGGGATCTGTCTCTGTTTGGGACGTTCCCGTCGTCGTCGTCAAAGAGAGCGAGGTTGGGTTCCCTTCTCTCTCTGTCGTCGTCGGCGTCGAACACAACCCACTACGGATTCGCCCGAAGGTAGCTATTAGGAGCCCATTGTAGTGGCAGGCGAGTCAGTAATTGCGACGGTGGAACGCCGGGCTGCTGCCGCTCTGAGACTAGGTTAAGTTCGTGGCGGATGCTTCTTGGGTTGAATTAACAAAGTTCCATGATACACCTATCTGGTAAGTTAGCTCTCTTTGCCACCTACTGCGAAAATTTATTCCAGAGATTGGGGTACTTCAAACTAACTTTATCACGATGTGTGTCTTGGCTTTGTTGATCAATTTCGGAGTGGTATTCGCCACGGCAGCGCCTGCCTTACTCGGTAGCTTACCCGGAGCTTGCCGCATACGACTTTTTGCTATTTCTTCATGTGCAAGCAGGCGTTTCGTTGCTGCGCTCGCGTGGTTAAAACCTACTAAGCGCGGACAGTATTAGCAGCATCAGCATCAGCATCAGCAGCAGCAGCAGCGTTTTAGTAGAGGAAACGGTTCAGACGCAGTGGGACGTTTGACTGAGAAAGGAAGGCTACCATCGGACTGAGATTGTAAAAAGAGGGTTGGAATGTCCTCCGAGTCCCAATAAGATCGATCATAGCGATCGGTATGAGCGCTCGGGTCGAGTATCCTCCTTCGTATCTCAATGCCTTTGCATTCGCTTGAGTTCTCGGGTCTTATGCTCTCTTTCAGTCACACCTGACTAAATCGTGCTAGTACCCTGTATTTTGCTGGGCTTGGGAACGGGGATCAAAGGACTGTTTGTTACGGTGCGCTACGGAAAATCCTATCCACGATTTTCCTATACGGGCGCGACTGTGCATCATCCTTCCTCGTTACTCAGGTCTTGCGCATTTATGGGGGGCCGTCGGGTGTGCTGATCGCGCGGAGTTCTCGTGGAATCTACTGCTACTGCTGCTTACGGTTCAGACGCAGTGGGACGTTTGACTGAGAAAGGAAGGCTACCATCGGACTGAGATTGTAAAAAGAGGGTTGGAATGTCCTCCGAGTCCCAATAAGATCGATCATAGCGATCGGTATGAGCGCTCGGGTCGAGTATCCTCCTTCGTATCTCAATGCCTTTGCATTCGCTTGAGTTCTCGGGTCTTATGCTCTCTTTCAGTCACACCTGACTAAATCGTGCTAGTACCCTGTATTTTGCTGGGCTTGGGAACGGGGATCAAAGGACTGTTTGTTACGGTGCGCTACGGAAAATCCTGTCCACGATTTTCCTATACGGACGCGACTGTGCATCATCCTTCCTCGTTACTCAGGTCTTGCGCATTTATGGGGGGCCGTTGGGTGTGCTGATCGCGCGGAGTTCTCGTTTGAATTTTTTTTTTAAAGCTGCTGTTGTTGTTGTTTCTGCTGCTGCTACTACTGTTCGTGAGAGAGCTACAGATACGTGCGAGGCACACCCAACGGCCCCCCATAAATGCGCAAGACCTGAGTAACGAGGAAGGATGATGCACAGTCGCGCCCGTATAGGAAAATCGTGGACAGGATTTTCCGTAGCGCACCGTAACAAACAGTCCTTTGATCCCCGTTCCCAAGCCCAGCAAAATACAGGGTACTAGCACGATTTAGTCAGGTGTGACTGAAAGAGAGCATAAGACCCGAGAACTCAAGCGAATGCAAAGGCATTGAGATACGAAGGAGGATACTCGACCCGAGCGCTCATACCGATCGCTATGATCGATCTTATTGGGACTCGGAGGACATTCCAACCCTCTTTTTACAATCTCAGTCCGATGGTAGCCTTCCTTTCTCAGTCAAACGTCCCACTGCGTCTGAACCGTAAGCAGCAGTAGCAGTAGATTCCACGAGAACTCCGCGCGATCAGCACACCCGACGGCCCCCCATAAATGCGCAAGACCTGAGTAACGAGGAAGGATGATGCACAGTCGCGCCCGTATAGGAAAATCGTGGATAGGATTTTCCGTAGCGCACCGTAACAAACAGTCCTTTGATCCCCGTTCCCAAGCCCAGCAAAATACAGGGTACTAGCACGATTTAGTCAGGTGTGACTGAAAGAGAGCATAAGACCCGAGAACTCAAGCGAATGCAAAGGCATTGAGATACGAAGGAGGATACTCGACCCGAGCGCTCATACCGATCGCTATGATCGATCTTATTGGGACTCGGAGGACATTCAACCCTCTTTTTACAATCTCAGTCCGATGGTAGCCTTCCTTTCTCAGTCAAACGTCCCACTGCGTCTGAACCGTTTCCTCTACTAAAACGCTGCTGCTGCTGCTGATGCTGATGCTGATGCTGCTAATACTGTCCGCGCTTAGTAGGTTTTAACCACGCGAGCGCAGCAACGAAACGCCTGCTTGCACATGAAGAAATAGCAAAAAGTCGTATGCGGCAAGCTCCGGGTAAGCTACCGAGTAAGGCAGGCGCTGCCGTGGCGAATACCACTCCGAAATTGATCAACAAAGCCAAGACACACATCGTGATAAAGTTAGTTTGAAGTACCCCAATCTCTGGAATAAATTTTCGCAGTAGGTGGCAAAGAGAGCTAACTTACCAGATAGGTGTATCATGGAACTTTGTTAATTCAACCCAAGAAGCATCCGCCACGAACTTAACCTAGTCTCAGAGCGGCAGCAGCCCGGCGTTCCACCGTCGCAATTACTGACTCGCCTGCCACTACAATGGGCTCCTAATAGCTACCTTCGGGCGAATCCGTAGTGGGTTGTGTTCGACGCCGACGACGACAGAGAGAGAAGGGAACCCAACCTCGCTCTCTTTGACGACGACGACGGGAACGTCCCAAACAGAGACAGATCCCTATGATATAGCTAAATAGGGACGAGCGGCAAGTTGCGAGGTTTCTAAGCCATTCTACGTCCTAGTTGCGACCTCCGCTACTCGATGCCTATGGCCAAGAAGCTACATACAGTAGCTCAAGAACACGAGCAGCCAGCAAAAAGTCGTCTGCGGCAAGTTCCGGGTAACTACCGAGTAAGGCAGGCGCTGCCGTGGCGAATACCACTCCGCAATTGACCAACAAAGCCATGACACACGCACATCGTGATACAGTTACCTCTTCAGACCCCAATCTCTGGAATAATTTTTCGCAGTAGGTGGTAAACAGAGCCGTAACTGATCAGATACGTGTATCATCGACCAAGCGAAGACACACACATCGTGATACAGCTACCCCTTCAGACCCCAATCTCTGGAATAATTTTTCGCAGTAGGTGGTAAACAGAGCCGTTCACTGACCAGACAGGTGTATCATGGAACTTTGTTAATTCAGCCCAAGAAGCATCCGCCACGAACTTAACCTAGTCTCAGCGCGGCAGCCCGGCGTTCCACCGTCGCAATTACTAACTCGCCTGCCACTACAATGGGCTCCTAATAGCTACCTTCGGGCGAATCCGTAGTGGGTTGTGTTCGACGCCGACGACGACAGAGAGACAAGGGAACCCAACCTCGCTCTCTTTGACGACGACGACGGGAACGTCCCAAACAGAGACAGATCCCTATGATATAGCTAAATAGGGACGAGCAGCAAGTTGCTTGGTTTCTAAGCCAATCGACGTCCTAGTTGCTACCTCCGCTACTCGATGCCTATTATGAAGCTACAGTAGCTCAAAGCACACGAGACTCCAGCAAAAAGTCGTCTGCGGCAAGCTCCGGGTAAGCTACCGAGTAAGGCAGGCGCTGCCGTGGCGAATACCACTCCGCAATTGATCAGCAAGCCAAGACACACGCACACACATCGTGATGCAGTTAGTTTCATGCCCCAATCTCTGGAATTATTTTTCGCAGTAGGTGGCAAAGAGAGCTAACTTACCAGATAGGTGGTGTATCATCGAACTTTGCATATTTCAACCCAAGAAGCATCCGCCACGAACTTAACCTAGTCTCAGCGCGGCAGCCCGGCGTTCCACCGTCGCAATTACTGACTCGCCTGCCACTACAATGGGCTCCTAATAGCTACCTTCGGGCGAATCCGTAGTGGGTTGTGTTCGCCGCCGACGACGACAGAGAGAGAAGGGAACCCAACCTCGCTCTCTTTGACGACGACGACGGGAACGTCCCAAACAGAGACAGATCCCTATGATATAGCTAAATAGGGACGAGCAGCAAGTTGCGAGGTTTCTAAGCCAATCGACGTCCTAGTTGCACCCGAGCAGCTGACGTCTTAAATTCACCGTCAGTGAGAAGAGGATATGCCGACGAAGACGACACCGAAACTGAAAGAGAGAGAGAAAGCACCACGTGCAGCAAGAGCGCAAAGTGTTATTAGTCTTCTAGCCCAATCTCTCGTAAAAGTTCGACTTTATAACCAGCTTTTTCGTTCTATTTTTAAAATAGAATTTACTATACGGGTCAACGACAGCATTCGACTAACAAGACGAACGGTCTCCCCAACTGCCTGGATGTCAACACCGAGGAAGTCGAAAAACTTTTACGAGCAGGTAGCTAAGAAAACTTACATTTTGCTGATGCTGCAGAGGTGAATCGCTTTTCACAGCCACGGAAGCCGCCTACGTCCGCGTGCTTCTTTGTTATCCGTATCTCACCTTTTCTTTCTACCGCGACGACTGAAATTAAGACGTCAGGATGATGCAAAAAAAAACAGTACTACTTCGAAGCTTCGAGAACACGTCATATGCGCCTGTAAACCGGGTGGACTGCGGTTTCCGTCATTCAATACATCCACCACCAACGTTCGCGGTGCTCCCCCAGCCCCCGCGAACGCCGGCCAAAAATATTACCATCTTTCGGACTGAAAACTTAACTTTTCCACCGACTATGACCGACACTCGGGAACGAGGAGCCGACAGACAAAACAGAAACAGAACAGAGAAACAAAGAAGGAGAGGAGCGAAACGTAGCAATCCAGCCAGCCATTACCTGTACCTGTACCAGTGCCAGTGTCTTTACCAGTGCCCCTTTGCTTTTACCAGTGCCCCTTTGCTTTTACCGGTGCCCCTTTGCTTTTACCGGTGCCTTTGCCTGCTTGCTGCGCTGTTGCTTTCGCCGCCGCCTCTCCAACTGTTCCAGTCTGCCTGCCTGCCTGCCTGCCTGCCTGCCTGCCTGCCTGGCCCCCGAAACGAACAGAAACAGAACAGAGAAACAAAGAAGGAGGGAGCGAAACGTAGCAATCCAGCCAGCCATTGCCCCCACTGCGCTGCTGCTGTCGCCGCCGCCACTCCAACTGTTCCAGTCTGCCTGCCTGCCGCTCCGAGAACAAGGCTCGCAAACGTTATGACCGAGAAGCCGACAGGACAGAAACAGAAACAGAACAGAGAAAGAAAGAACGAGGGAGCCAAGCCTAGCCAGCCAGCCCGCCCCTGCTGCGCTGCTGCCGCCGCCACTCAAACTAACTCCACTGCCTGCCTGCCTGCGCCTGCCTGCCACCCGAAACGAGCCTTACATTCTAGACTTTTTTTTATGCGAAGGATAGGATACACGATGTACAGCGGCGAAAACCACTTTCAGCAGATGAAGAAGAAGAAGAAGAAGAAGAAGCGGACCCACCGCCATATCCAAACGAGCAGAGTTATTGCAAGTTCGGTAGAGGGAGTGAAAGACCGCTGCTTTTTCCTTGCGGAGATCGTTAACATCATACCCATCTCCTCCTCCGCATATTCTCTCTCGTTCATCGCGGCAAGTATTCGTACATATCCTGGAACTCTATGTACCCCCCGCTTTCAGGCCTCGACAACCACACTTAGCCGGCGGGGGGGAAGAGAGAGCCCAATTGCGTTTACGACGCGAAGGAGATTTAGTATACCTTTGCCTGGGGGGAAGCCAACAACCCAGGCAAAGCCAGTCCTATCTCTCCTCCGCGTCCGTATTAACCTCTGCGCTCGGACACAATGATCGTCAACAAGAGACAGTTCACCGGTGTATCAAAGACACCGCCGATGTCGTGCCCGCTTGCTTGGACCATTTTCTCGCGTGCTTATAATTGTTCAGGGCGGATTAAAGGTACATTCAATCTTGAGAGGGCGGTCCCCCGGGGGTGACTCGGTGCCAGCACGGCGGTCATGGAAGGCACTTGGTATCGTCTTATTAAGGTTTCAGCCTTTGAACGATCCAGGACACTTCATACCCGTGGACGCACTCGCCACATGTCGTCTTAATAGATGTAACCCCGTCGCCACAGGCAAGATCTTTCCCCCATCCTGAGCTGCGTTGCCGTATCAGGAAATGAAATCGCTGGTTTGACCGACGAGATTGGCGATGAAGATGGTGATACCTACGCGAGAGGCCAATCACCTTCAATTCACCGACTCAATCCGCCGCCCAACGACCAAACCTCGGCTGTGCTGGTAGAGTCTTTTCCATTACACTCTGCGGTCGTTACCGGGATACCCATCCTGCCACGCGGAAGTCATGTTCGGGCTCCTCACCCTCTCCATACTCCAACTAGTGCAGTGACAGGGCTTGTGAACTGGCCCCGATGGTTATACCTATCATTTTGCTATCACCGCTCGTTTAATGTCGTTCGGGCAGGGATCGTTCAGTCTGTCTGGACCGGATGTGGCCGAATCGACAGGAAGACGCAGAAAGAAAAATCCTCGCCTTCTTAGGGTTCCAGCCAGCCTCTTCCAGCGAGCATATTCGAACTGCGCCTCTATAGCCAATGTGCAATAGCAGTAGCAGCTACGACCGAAAGCAGTCGCACACCGACTTTTACTAACGGAAGAGATCTGCTGCTACTAACTACTACAAGTGAGCGGTGACATTGCCCGAAGGGATACCTCATGGAGGCGATAGGTCATCTCAACCCTTCATATTATATTTCGAAAGGCATCATCACAGAAGTCGGTAGAGAAGATACTGCGATAGCAGCTTCGCAACAGCAAAAGCAGCAGACCCAGCTCCATTTCCAAAACCAGCAGCAGCAGCATCTTTACTGCGGTTCGGTAGAGGGAGTGAAAGACTACTTACTCCGCGTGCGCTAAAGCGTTTATCGGCTATACCTAGGACTACGTTTTCTGTGATGCGCTCTCTGCGTTCGATGGATGTACCCTCTTGGCAGCAACTAAAGAAGAGAGAAAGAGCTTTTTTCAGCAGAAGCGGACCCCCAGTTCCATATCCAAACACGAGCAGAGTTATTGCCAGTTCGGTAGAGGGAGTGAAAGAGACCGCTTTTTACTCCGTTCGAACTGCTAAAGAAAGCTGCTGACACCCTTCCCGTAGTAAACTGCCTCGAGTATCACCCCTACTACCACCACCTTCCACTCTCTACTACCCAGAGAGGAGGAGGAGCAGCAGCAGCAGGGGGGCCGCGCCATCCTTTCCACGCGACCACGAGGTTCATTGACATCATTCGCCGGGACGAACGGTCTATCCTCTTGCGCGGAGGGCCAATTTTCAAGTCAGGGGAAAGGTTTTTCTCAAATGCATCGTTACTCGTAAAATGTTTCTAGGCGGCCGAGCAATCCGCCCTAATGAGATAACCTTCCCCCGACCAGAAAACAAACCACAGACTCAACAATTCGAGAAAAAGCTCTATTTTTCCGTAAAAAGGCGGAAAAATCCGCCTTTTTTGGCCTCTAACCGCGGAACGACGACTGCTGAGCTTCGACACCTCTCCGTGAATTTTTCTCTCGATTTCAGTTTTTCGACTAAGGTCACGGAAAACTGCTAGAGGGGTAAGCAGAGTTCCACTTCCTCGCGATCCACCGTCGTCGTGAGTCTATATGCCAGGAGAGGGTGACGAGACAACAGACAGTCACGCACCAAGCTAGAAGCCCAAACCCGGACACCACGCGCTGGGAGAGAGAAGGGAACCCAACCTCGCTCTCTCCCCGTTCTTGACTGGACTTGGAAGTACCCTCTTGGCAGCAACTAAAGAAGAGGGAGAGACAGCAGAGCTTTTCAGCAGAAGCGGACCCCCAGTTCCATATCCAAACACGAGCAGAGTTATTGCCAGTTCGGTAGAGGGGAGTGGAAGACCGCTTTTTTGTCTCCGTTCGAACTGCTGAAGAGCGCTGCTGACTGACACCCTTCCCGTAGTAAACTGCCTCGAGTATAACCCCTACTACCACTCGCTACTACCCAGAGAGAAGGAGCAGGGGGGCCGCGCCATCCTTTCCACGCGACCACGAGGTTCATTGACATCATTCGCCGGGACGAACGGTCTATCCTCTTGCGCGGAGGGCCAATTTTCAAGTCAGGGGAAAGGTTTTTCTCAAATGCATCGTTACTCGTAAAATGTTTCTAGGCGGCCGAGCAATCCGCCCTAATGAGATAACCTTCCCCCGACCAGAAAACGAACCACAGACTCAACAATTCGAGAAAAAGCTCTATTTTTCCGTAAAAAGGCGGAAAAATCCGCCTTTTTTGGCCTCTAACCGCGGAACGACGACTGCTGAGCTTCGACACCTCTCCGTGAATTTTTCTCTCGATTTCAGTTTTTCGACTAAGGTCACGGAAAACTGCTAGAGGGGTAAGCAGAATTCCACTTCCTCGCGATCCACCGTCGTCGTGAGTCTATATGCCAGGAGAGGGTGACGAGACAACAGACAGTCACGCACCAAGCTAGAAGCCCAAACCCGGACACCACGCGCTGGGAGAGAGAAGGGAACCCAACCTCGCTCTCTCCCCGTTCTTGACTGGACTTGGAAGTACCCTCTTGGCAGCAACTAAAGAAGAGGGAGAGACAGCAAAGCTTTTCAGCAGAAGCGGACCCCCAGTTCCATATCCAAACACGAGCAGAGTTATTGCCAGTTCGGTAGAGGGGAGTGGAAGACCGCTTTTTTGTCTCCGTTCGAACTGCTGAAGAGCGCTGCTGACTGACACCCTTCCCGTAGTAAACTGCCTCGAGTATAACCCCTACTACCACTCGCTACTACCCAGAGAGGAGGAGGAGGAGCAGGGGGGCCGCGCCATCCTTTCCACGCGACCACGAGGTTCATTGACATCATTCGCCGGGACGAACGGTCTATCCTCTTGCGCGGAGGGCCAATTTTCAAGTCAGGGGAAAGGTTTTTCTCAAATGCATCGTTACTCGTAAATGTTTCTAGGCGGCCGAGCAATCCGCCCTAATGAGATAACCTTCCCCCGACTAGAAAACAAACCACAGACTCAACAACTCGAGAAAAAGCTCTATTTTTCCGTAAAAAGGCGGAAAATCCGCCTTTTTTCGACCTCGAAGCAGGGAAAGCTCGAGCGCCACGGCTGCACCCTCTCCGGGACTTGTGTCCTCGATTTTGAGTTTTTCACCTTTGGTCACGGAAGACCGCCTCGTTCTGGCAGTCTCTCCGTGCCTCCGGCTTTGGACTCTTGTCGAGAGAGCTTTATCCCAGTGAGAGGGCAAAGGTAGGATATAATGCCTTCTCGCTCTCCTACTTTACGTAGGAGAGCTGCGACAACTGTGAGAAGACACTCGTGTCCCGCCCCAGCAGCCTGGCGGTCTCATCGAGCTTTGCCCAGCTGACACAGGCAGACGCGGTGGAGGTCCTCCCATCCCGCCTCAGTCCCCACGCTCTAGGCCCTGCGTACCACTCCTGAACGCAGAGAGAGACGTGACATTGACATTAACACGGGATGCTCGGAACCTCCGAGTGGTGACACCCGGGAGAAACTCATCTCCCGGATGCCTCACCATCATCTTCCCCGTTCCACCTCTCCGCATGCATCTATCTCGCGGAGAGTGGGAGGCAGGAGCGATGATGGGGCGTCTGCCTGCGAGTACGAAGCGTCATTGGCACCTTCCTTACCAGGGAAGACCTCTTCTTCTTCTCGCGAGGATGGCCAATCTTCAAGTCGGGGTAAAGGTTTGTCTCGGACTCGGCTCGCCTCGTAGATGTTTCTAGACGGCCCAGGCGCCGCCCTCCCGAGATAACCTCCACCCCGCCAGGAAGATCGTCCAAGAGCTCAACGGGTCGAGAAAAGGCTCTACTTTTCCGTAAAAAGGCGGAAAATCCGCCTTTTTTCGACCTCGAAGCAGGGAAAGCTCGAGCGCCACGGCTGCACCCTCTCCGGGACTCGACCCCTCGATTTGAGTTTTTCACTTTTGGTCCCGGAAGACCGCCACCTCGTTCTGGCAGTCTCTCCGTACCTCCGGCTTAATACTCTAGTCGAGAGAGCTTTATCCCAGTGAGAGGGCAAAGGGAGGACATAATAATGCCTTCTCGCTCTCCTACTTTACGTAGGAGAGCTGCGACAACTGTGAGAAGACACTCGTGTCCCGCCCCAGCAGCCAGGCGGTCTCATCGAGCTTTGCCCTGCTGACACAGGCAGACGCGGTGAAGTTCCTCCCATCCCGCCTCAGTCCCCACGCTCTAGGCCCTGCGTACCACTCCTGAACGCAGAGAGAGACGTGACATTGACATTAACACGGGATGCTCGGAACCTCCGAGTGGTGACACCCGGGAGAAACTCATCTCCCGGATGCCTCACCATCATCTTCCCCGTTCCACCTCTCCGCATGCATCTATCTCGCGGAGAGTGGGAAGCAGGAGCGATGATGGGGCTTCTGCCTGCGAGTACGAAGCGTCATTGGCACCTTCCTTACCAGGGAAGACCTCTTCTTCTTCTCGCGAGGATGGCCAATCTTCAAGTCGGGGTAAAGGTTTGTCTCGGACTCGGCTTGCCTCGTAGATGTTTCTAGACGGCCCAGGCGCCGCCTTCCCGAGATAACCTCCACCCCGCCAGGAAGATCGTTCAAGAGCTCAACGGGTCGAGAAAAGGCTCTACTTTTCCGTAAAAAGGCGGAAAATCCGCCTTTTTTCGACCTCGAAGCAGGGAAAGCTCGAGCGCCACGGCTGCACCCTCTCCGGGACTCGACCCCTCGATTTGAGTTTTTCACTTTTGGTCCCGGAAGACCGCCACCTCGTTCTGGCAGTCTCTCCGTACCTCCGGCTTAATACTCTAGTCGAGAGAGCTTTATCCCAGTGAGAGGGCAAAGGGAGGACATAATAATGCCTTCTCGCTCTCCTACTTTACGTAGGAGAGCTGCGACAACTGTGAGAAGACACTCGTGTCCCGCCCCAGCAGCCAGGCGGTCTCATCGAGCTTTGCCCTGCTGACACAGGCAGACGCGGTGAAGATCCTCCCATCCCGCCTCAGTCCCCACGCTCTAGGCCCTGCGTACCACTCCTGAACGCAGAGAGAGACGTGACATTGACATTAACACGGGATGCTCGGAACCTCCGAGTGGTGACACCCGGGAGAAACTCATCTCCCGGATGCCTCACCATCATCTTCCCCGTTCCACCTCTCCGCATGCATCTATCTCGCGAAGAGTGGGAAGCAGGAGCGATGATGGGGCTTCTGCCTGCGAGTACGAAGCGTCATTGGCACCTTCCTTACCAGGGAAGACCTCTTCTTCTTCTCGCGAGGATGGCCAATCTTCAAGTCGGGGTAAAGGTTTGTCTCGGACTCGGCTCGCCTCGTAGATGTTTCTAGACGGCCCAGGCGCCGCCTTCCCGAGATAACCTCCACCCCGCCAGAAAGATCGTCCAAGAGCTCAACGGGTCGAAAAAAGGCTCTACTTTTCCGTAAAAAGGCGGAAAATCCGCCTTTTTTCGACCTCGAAGCAGGGAAAGCTCGACCGCCACGGCTGCACCCTCTCCGGGACTCGACCCTTCGATTTGAGTTTTTCACTTTTGGTCCCGGAAGACCACCACCTCGTTCTGGCAGTCTCTCCGTACCTCCGGCTTAGGACTCTAGTCGAGAGAGCTTTATCCCAGTGAGAGGGCAAGGGGAGGACATAATGCCTTCTCGCTCTCCTACTTTACGTAGGAGAGCTGCGACAACTGTGAGAAGACACTCGTGTCCCGCCCCAGCAGCAGCCAGGCGGTCTCATCATCGAGCTTTGCCCTGCTGACACAGGCAGACGCGGTGGAGGTCCTCCCATCCCGCCTCAGTCCCCACGCTCTAGGCCCTGCGTACCACTCCTTTACGCAGAGAGAGACGTGACATTGACATTAACACGGGATGCTCGGAACCTCCGAGTGGTGACACCCGGGAGAAACTCATCTCCCGGATGCCTCATCATCATCTTCCCCGTTCCACCTCTCAGCATGCATCTATCTCGCGGAGAGTGGGAAGCAGGAGCGATGATGGGGCGTCTGCCTGCGAGTACGAAGCGTCATTGGCACCTTCCTTACCAGGGAAGACCTCTTCTTCTTCTCGCGAGGATGGCCAATCTTCAAGTCGGGGTAAAGGTTTGTCTCGGACTCGGCTCGCCTCGTAGATGTTTCTAGACGGCCCAGGCGCCGCCTTCCCGAGATAACCTCCACCCCGCCAGAAAGATCGTCCAAGAGCTCAACGGGTCGAGAAAAGGCTCTACTTTTCCGTAAAAAGGCGGAAAATCCGCCTTTTTTCGACCTCGAAGCAGGGAAAGCTCGACCGCCACGGCTGCACCCTCTCCGGGACTCGACCCTTCGATTTGAGTTTTTCACTTTTGGTCCCGGAAGACCGCCACCTCGTTCTGGCAGTCTCTCCGTACCTCCGGCTTAGGACTCTAGTCGAGAGAGCTTTATCCCAGTGAGAGGGCAAAGGTAGGACATAATGCCTTCTCGCTCTCCTACTTTACGTAGGAGAGCTGCGACAACTGTGAGAAGACACTCGTGTCCCGCCCCTGCCTGGCGGTCTCATCGAGCTTTGCCCAGCTGACACAGGCAGACGCGGTGGAGGTCCTCCCATCCCGCCTCAGTCCCCACGCTCTAGGCCCTGCGTACCACTCCTGAACGCAGAGAGAGACGTGACATTGACATTAACACGGGATGCTCGGAACCTCCGAGTGGTGACACCCGGGAGAAACTCATCTCCCGGTTGCCTCAACATCGTCTTCCCTGTTCCACCCCTCCTCGTGCTACTACTATCGGGGAGAGTGAGGAACGACGGGTTCCGATGATTGGTGTCTGCCTGAGAGAAGCGTCATTGGCACCTTCCTCCAGGGAGGAAGTCCTCTACTTCTCGAGAGGATGGCCAATCTTCAAGTCGGGGTAAAGGTTTGTCTCGGACTGTGCTCTCCTCGTAGCCGCTACAAGGCGGCCCAGGAGCTGCCACTCCGAGATAACCCCTCACCCGCCTAAAAGATCGTCCAAGACCTTGGCAGGTCGAGCAAAAGCTCTACTTTTCCGTGAAAAGGCGGAAAATTCCGCCTTTTTCGACCAAAATCACGGAAAAGTTCGATCACCCGGCTGCACCCTCTCCGGGACTTGACACCTCGATTTTGAGTTTTTCACCTTTGGTCACGGAAGACCGCCTCGTTCCTGCAGTCTCTCCGTACCTCCGGCTTCCCACTCGTCGAGAGAGCAATATCACCGTGAGAGGGCCACGGGACATAATAATGCCTGTGAACTGCCTGGTTAGTCCCTGGAAGGATGTCACCAACAGCTCACAAGACACTACTCGTCCCGCCCCAGCCGGGCGTTCTCATCGAGCTTTGCCCTCCTGACACAGGCAGACGCGGTGGAGGTCCTCCCATCCCGCCTCAGTCCCCACGCTCTAGGCCCTGCGTACCACTCCTGACCGCAGAGAGAGACGTGACATTGACATTAACACGGGATGCTCGGAACCTCCGAGTGGTGACACCCGGGAGAAACTCATCTCCCGGTTGCCTCAACATCGTCTTCCCTGTTCCACCCCTCCTCGTGCTACTACTATCGGGGAGAGTGAGGAACGACGGGTTCCGATGATTGGTGTCTGCCTGAGAGAAGCGTCATTGGCACCTTCCTCCAGGGAGGAAGTCCTCTACTTCTCGAGAGGATGGCCAATCTTCAAGTCGGGGTAAAGGTTTGTCTCGGACTGTGCTCTCCTCGTAGCCGCTACAAGGCGGCCCAGGAGCTGCCACTCCGAGATAACCCCTCACCCGCCTAAAAGATCGTCCAAGACCTTGGCAGGTCGAGCAAAAGCTCTACTTTTCCGTGAAAAGGCGGAAAATTCCGCCTTTTTCGACCAAAATCACGGAAAAGTTCGATCACCCGGCTGCACCCTCTCCGGGACTTGACACCTCGATTTTGAGTTTTTCACCTTTGGTCACGGAAGACCGCCTCGTTCCTGCAGTCTCTCCGTACCTCCGGCTTCCCACTCGTCGAGAGAGCAATATCACCGTGAGAGGGCCACGGGACATAATAATGCCTGTGAACTGCCTGGTTAGTCCCTGGAAGGATGTCACCAACAGCTCACAAGACACTACTCGTCCCGCCCCAGCCGGGCGTTCTCATCGAGCTTTGCCCTCCTGACACAGGCAGACGCGGTGGAGGTCCTCCCATCCCGCCTCAGTCCCCACGCTCTAGGCCCTGCGTACCACTCCTGAACGCAGAGAGAGACGTGACATTGACATTAACACGGGATGCTCGGAACCTCCGAGTGGTGACACCCGGGAGAAACTCATCTCCCGGTTGCCTCAACATCGTCTTCCCTGTTCCACCCCTCCTCGTGCTACTACTATCGGGGAGAGTGAGGAACGACGGGTTCCGATGATTGGTGTCTGCCTGAGAGAAGCGTCATTGGCACCTTCCTCCAGGGAGGAAGTCCTCTACTTCTCGAGAGGATGGCCAATCTTCAAGTCGGGGTAAAGGTTTGTCTCGGACTGTGCTCTCCTCGTAGCCGCTACAAGGCGGCCCAGGAGCTGCCACTCCGAGATAACCCCTCACCCGCCTAAAAGATCGTCCAAGACCTTGGCAGGTCGAGCAAAAGCTCTACTTTTCCGTGAAAAGGCGGAAAATTCCGCCTTTTTCGACCAAAATCACGGAAAAGTTCGATCACCCGGCTGCACCCTCTCCGGGACTTGACACCTCGATTTTGAGTTTTTCACCTTTGGTCACGGAAGACCGCCTCGTTCCTGCAGTCTCTCCGTACCTCCGGCTTCCCACTCGTCGAGAGAGCAATATCACCGTGAGAGGGCCACGGGACATAATAATGCCTGTGAACTGCCTGGTTAGTCCCTGGAAGGATGTCACCAACAGCTCACAAGACACTACTCGTCCCGCCCCAGCCGGGCGTTCTCATCGAGCTTTGCCCTCCTGACACAGGCAGACGCGGTGGAGGTCCTCCCATCCCGCCTCAGTCCCCACGCTCTAGGCCCTGCGTACCACTCCTGACCGCAGAGAGAGACGTGACATTGACATTAACACGGGATGCTCGGAACCTCCGAGTGGTGACACCCGGGAGAAACTCATCTCCCGGATGCCTCACCATCATCTTCCCTGTTCCACCTCTCCGAATGCCTCTATGTCTCGGAGAGTTGGGAGCAGGGGCGATGATGGGTGTCGTCTGCCTGCCTGACTGAGAGCTTGGTAGCTAGCTCTCAGCTGGTGGGGAGATCCTACCGTATCCAGCCTTAGTCCCCACGGTCTAGGCCCTGTATACCACTCCTGAATACAGAGAGACGCGTGACATTGACATTGGTGCTGGATACTCGGACCTCTCCGAGAGTGGTGGCTGTCGGCAGTGATTACTACTGCCAGGCAGCCTCAGATGCCTCTTCCTACTCTCCCTAGCTACCGGAGAGGTCGGAAGGAGAAAGTCATCGACACGCCTCCCTGGTTCGGCCGAACCAGGTATGTCTCTTTTCTCACTCGGCACCCCCTATATCAAGTTGGGGCAGAAATTCGTCATAATAATGTGGCAAACACTCGTACTTTTTTTTGTCGAATTTGATAGAAAATAACATCTAAAGGCTTGAAAAGCGCTTTAAATAAAATTAATTTTATAGAAAAAAAATTTTTCCGCGGCCCAGCTACCCCTCTCTATACATAATGCTTCCTCGCCCCGTATACCACCCCACCCGTCAGCAAAATTTAGTCAAAAAAATTTTGGGTGGTGCAGTGGCTTAACTTGAAATTTTTGGCATCCTTTCAAACTTCGGGAGAGTACGTTTCAGACCGAGACGAGCCTACTGGTAGTCTCTCCTGGAGATTTTTTTTCGAAAAACCAACTTTTTTTTTTTGGTGCAGCGGCTTAACGAAAAATCGAAAAAATTCTAAGTCCCCCGACCAAAATTTCGACCAAACCAGACTTCGGGAGAGCACGTTTCAGACCCAGACGAGTACGTGGGTAAGCTCGTTGCGAGACATTTTTAAAATTCCCTATATAAAATTTTCCGAAATTCTGTGGTGCAGTGGCTTATTGAAAAATCGAAAAAATTCTAAGTCCCCCGACCAAAATTTCGACCAAACCAGACTTCGGGAGAGCACGTTTCAGACCCGGACGAGTACGTGGACAGTCTCGTTCCGAGACACTTTGCTAATCCCCAGCCATTTTTTCGGACCAAAATTTTTTCTAAGTCCCCACTCGGGCAGACTCGAGAAAATTCTAAGTTCCCGACCAAAATTTCGACCAAACCAGACTTCGGGAGAGCGCGTTTCAGACCCAGACGAGTACGTGGGTACGGTCGTTGCGAGACATTTTTTAAATTCCCTATATAAAATTTTCCGAAATTCTCTGGTGCAGAGGCTTATCGAAAAATCCAAAAATTTTCAAAGTCCCCAGACCAAAATTTCGACCAAACCAGACTTCGGGAGAGCACGTTTCACACCCAGACGAGTACGTGGACACTCTCGTTCAGAGTCACTTTCCTAATCGCCAGCCATTTTTCGGGACCGACCGACCAAAATTTTTCAAAGTCCAGCACTCAACTCGGAGGGAAAATTTCTGACTCTGGGCGGCCCTATGATCGCCCTTGTCGAGCGCGGCCGAGAAATACCCTTCCCAAATCCAGGTTTTCACGGGAAATCTCGCGCAGCGAAACTTCCTTTCCTTCCCGCCGGGACTCAGGGTCGGAAGAGGAGATTTCTCAGGCAACAACGCGCGAGATTTTTCCAAAGTCGGATTTTGGACTGAGGGGGGATATTTCTTACCGTGGGCGGCCATATGATCGCCCTTGTCGAGCGCGGCCGAGAAATACCTTCCCAAATCCAGCTTTTCACGGGAAATCTCGCGCAGCGAAAACTCCTCTCCTTCCCAGGCCCCCCGCCGGGACTTAGAGTCCAAAGAGGAGCTTTCTCGGGCAACAACGCGCGAGATTTTCCAAAGTCGGATTTTGGACTGAGGGGGGATATTTCTTACCGTGGGCGGCCATATGATCGCCCTTGTCGAGCGCGGCCGAGAAATACCCTTCCCAAATCCAGGTTTTCACGGAAAATCTCGCGCAGCGAAACTTCCTTTCCTACCCGCCGGGACTCAGGGTCGGAAGAGGAGATTTCTCAGGCAACAACGCGCGAGATTTTCCAAAGTCGGATTTTGGACTGAGGGGGGATATCTCTTACCGTGGGCGGCCATATGATCGCCCTTGTCGAGCGCGGCCGAGAAATACCTTCCCAAATCCAGCTTTTCACGGGAAATCTCGCGCAGCGGAAAACTCCTCTCCTTCCCAGGCCCCCCGCCGGGACTTAGAGTCCAAAGAGGAGCTTTCTCGGGCAACAACGCGCGAGATTTTCCAAAGTCGGATTTTGGACTGAGGGGGGATATTTCTTACCGTGGGCGGCCATATGATCGCCCCTGTCGAGCGCGGCCGAGAAATACCCTTCCTAAATCCAGGTTTTCACGGGAAATCTCGCGCAGCGAAACCTCCTTTCCTTCCCGCCGGGACTCAGGGTCGAAAGAGGAGCTTTCTCAGGCAACAACGCGCGAGATTTTTCCAAAGTCGGATTTTGGACCGAGAGGGATATCTCTTACCGTGGGCGGCCATATGATCGCCCTTGTCGAGCGCGGCCGAGAAATGCCTTCCCGAATCCAGGTTTTCACGGAAAATCTCGCGCAGCGAAACCTCCTTTCCTTCCCGCCGGGACTCAGGGTCGAAAGAGGAGATTTCTCATGCAACATTGCGGGAGATTTTCCAAAGTCGGATTCGAAATCGTATTTTCCGCTAAGTCACCCTGAGCTATGCGTTTCTCAGGGAATCAACAGCACGCTGGACTTAGCGAATTTTTTCAATTTCGAATCCCAAACCCGGACCGTGGGGGCAAACTTCTTGCCGTGGGCGGCTCTATGATCGCCCTTGTCGAGCGCGGCCGAGAAATGCCCTCCCCAATCCGGCTCTTCACGGGAAATCTCGCGCAGCGAAACCTCCTTTCCTTCCCGCCGGGACTCAGGGTCGGAAGAGGAGATTTCTCAGGCAACAACGCGCGAGATTTTCCAAAGTCGGATTTTGGACTGAGGGGGGATATCTCTTACCCTGGGCGGCCATATGATCGCCCTTGTCGAGCGCGGCCGAGAAATGCCTTCCCGAATCCAGGTTTTCACGGAAAATCACGCGCAGCGAAACCTCCTTTCCTTCCCGCCGGGACTCAGGGTCGAAAGAGGAGATTTCTCTTGCAACATCGCGGGAGATTTTCCAAAGTCGGATTCGAAATCGTATTTTCCGCTAAGTCACCCTGAGCTATGCAAATCTCAGGGAATCAACAGCACGCTGGACTTAGCGAAATTTTTCAATTTCGAATCCCAAACCCGGACCGTGGGGGCAAACCTCTTGCCGTGGGCGGCTCTATGATCGCCCTTGTCGAGCGCGGCCGAGAAATGCCCTCCCCAATCCGGCTCTTCACGGGAAATCTCGCGCAGCGAAACCTCCTTTCCTTCCCGCCGGGACTCAGGGTCGGAAGAGGAGATTTCTCAGGCAACAACGCGCGAGATTTTCCAAAGTCGGATTTTGGACTGAGGGGGGATATCTCTTACCCTGGGCGGCCATATGATCGCCCTTGTCGAGCGCGGCCGAGAAATGCCCTTCCCAATCCGGCTTTTCACGGAAAATCTCGCGCAGCGAAACCTCCTTTCCTTCCCGCCGGGACTCAGGGTCGAAAGAGGAGATTTCTCATGCAACATTGCGGGAGATTTTCCAAAGTCGGATTCGAAATCGTATTTTCCGCTAAGTCACCCTGAGCTATGCAAATCTCAGGGAATCAACAGCACGCTGGACTTAGCGAAATTTTTCAATTTCGAATCCAAAACCCGGACCGTGGGGGCAAACCTCTTGCCGTGGGCGGCTCTATGATCGCCCTTGTCGAGCGCGGCCGAGAAATGCCCTCCCCAATCCGGCTCTTCACGGGAAATCTCGCGCAGCGAAACCTCCTTTCCTTCCCGCCGGGACTCAGGGTCGGAAGAGGAGATTTCTCAGGCAACAACGCGCGAGATTTTCCAAAGTCGGATTTTGGACTGAGGGGGGATATTTCTTACCGTGGGCGGCCATATGATCGCCCTTGTCGAGCGCGGCCGAGAAATGCCTTCCCGAATCCAGGTTTTCACGGAAAATCTCGCGCAGCGAAACCTCCTTTCCTTCCCGCCGGGACTCAGGGTCGAAAGAGGAGATTTCTCTTGCAACATCGCCGGAGATTTTCCAAAGTCGGATTCGAAATCGTATTTTCCGCTAAGTCACCCTGAGCTATGCGTTTCTCAGGGAATCAACAGCACGCTGGACTTAGCGAATTTTTTCAATTTCGAATCCCAAACCCGGACCGTGGGGGCAAACTTCTTGCCGTGGGCGGCTCTATGATCGCCCTTGTCGAGCGCGGCCGAGAAATGCCCTCCCCAATCCGGCTCTTCACGGGAAATCCCGCGCAGCGAAACCTCCTTTCCTTCCCGCCCGCCGGGACTCAGGGTCGGAAGAGGATATTTCTCAGGCAACAACGCGCGAGAATTTCCAAAGTCGGATTTTGGACTGAGGGGGGATATCTCTTACCCTGGGCGGCCATATGATCGCCCTTGTCGAGCGCGGCCGAGAAATACCTTCCCGAATCCAGCTTTTCACGGAAAATCTCGCGCAGCGAAACCTCCTCTCCTTCCCGCCGGGACTCAGGGTCGGAAGAGGATCTTTCTCAGGCAACAACGCGCGAGATTTTTCCAAAGTCGGATTTTGGACCGAGAGGGATATCTCTTACCGTGGGCGGCCATATGATCGCCCTTGTCGAGCGCGGCCGAGAAATGCCTTCCCGAATCCAGGTTTTCACGGAAAAATCTCGCGCAGCGAAACCTCCTCTCCTTCCCGCCGGGACTCAGGGTCGAAAGAGGAGCTTTCTCGGGCAACATCGCGGGAGATTTTCCAAAGTCGGATTCGAAATCGTATTTTCCGCTAAGTCACCCTGAGCATTGCAAATCTCAGGGAATCAACAGCACGCTGGACTTTGCGAAATTTTTCAATTTCGAATCCCAAACCCGGACCGTGGGGGCAAACCTCTTGCCGTGGGCGGCTCTATGATCGCCCTTGTCGAGCGCGGCCGAGAAATGCCTTCCCGAATCCAGGTTTTCACGGGATATCTCGCGCAGCGAAAACTCCTCTCCTTCCCGCCGGGACTCTGGGTCGAAAGAGGAGCTTTCTCGGGCAACAGCGCGCGAGATATTCCGAAGTCGAATTCAAAATCGTATTTCCGCAAAGTTCCCATGAGCTAGGCGTTTCCCAGGGAATCAACAAGACTCTGGACTCTGAGCGAAATTTCAATTTCGAATCCGACACCAAGACCGAGGGGGAATATCTCTTACCGTGGGCGGCCCTATGATCGCCCTTGTCGAGCGCGGCCATGAAATGCCCTCCCCAATCCGGCTCTTCACGGGAAATCTCGCGCAGCGAAACCTCCTTTCCTTCCCGCCGGGACTCAGGGTCGAAATAGGAGATTTCTCAGGCAACAACGCGCTAATTTTCCAAAGTCGGATTTTGGACTGGGGGGGATATCTCTTACCGTGGGCGGCCATATGATCGCCCTTGTCGAGCGCGGCCGAGAAATGCCTTCCCGAATCCAGGTTTTCACGGAAAATCTCGCGCAGCGAAACCTCCTCTCCTTCCCGCCGGGACTCAGTCGCCTAAGACAGTGAGAGGGGCAGGTCTCTGTCAAAGGCTTCCGGGTTCGAGGGATTCTTGACTCTCGTCCCTCACGTTAAAGCGGAATGCCTTGCCAGGAACAGGCATCCCGCCGGGACTTAGAGTCAAAAGAGGAGCTTTCTCGGGCAACATCGCGCGAGATATTCCGAAGTTGGGATTCGAAATAGAATTTTCCGCCAAGTCACCCTGAGCTATGCGTTTCTCAGGGAATCAACAGCACGCTGGACTTAGCGAAAATTTTCAATTTCGAATCCCAAACCCGGACCGAGGGGGCAAACCTCTTGCCGTGGGCGGCCATATGATCGCCCTTGTCGAGTGCGGCCGAGAAATGCCTTTCCCGAATCCAGGTTTTCACGGGATATCTCGCGCAGCGAAAACTCCTCTCCTTCCCGCCGGGACTCAGGGTCGAAAGAGGAGCTTTCTCGGACAACATCGCGCGAGATATTCCGAAGTTGGGATTCGAAATAGAATTTTCCGCCAAGTCACCCTGAGCTATGCGCTTCTCAGGGAATCAACAGCACGCTGGACTTAGCGAAAATTTTCAATTTCGAATCCCAAACCCGGACCGAGGGGGCAAACCTCTTGCCTGGGCGGCCATATGATCGCCCTTGTCGAGCGCGGCCGAGAAATGCCTTTCCCGAATCCAGGTTTTCACGGGATATCTCGCGCAGCGAAAACTCCTCTCCTTTCCTCCCTGCGAAACCCTTTCGCCTAAGACAGTGAGAGGGGCAGGTCTCTGTCAAAGGCTTCCGGGTTCGAGGGATTCTTGACTCTCGTCCCTCTCGTTAAAGCGGAATGCCTTGCCAGGAACAGGCATCCCGCCGGGACTTAGAGTCAAAAGAGGAGCTTTCTCGGGCAACAACGCGCGAGATATTCCAAAGTTGGGATGCGAAGTAGAATTTTCCGCCAAGTCACCCTGAGCTATGCGTTTCTCAGGGAATCAACTGCGCGCTGGACTTAGCGAAATTTTTCAATTTCGAATCCCAAACCCGGACCGAGGGGGCAAACATCTAACCGTGGGCGGCCATATGATCGCCCTTGTCGAGCGCGGCCGAGAAATGCCTTTCCCAATCCAGCTTTTCACGGGAAATCTCGCGCAGCGAAAACTCCTCTCCTTTCCTCCCAGCGAAACCCTTTCGCCTCAGACAGTGAGAGGGGCAGGTCTCTGTCAAAGGCGGCCGG
>JABUQX010104854.1:0-18006 GCA_015478945.1 Trachelipus rathkii | reverse complement strand
ATTATTACTCTTAAAGTCGAATTAATACATCTCTCTCTCTCTCTCTCTCTCTCTCTCTCTCTCTCTCTCTCTCTCTCTCTCTCTCTCTCTCTCTCTCTCTCTCTCTCTCTAATTAATACTCTATATAAAGTCTCTCTATCTATCAGTCGAAATAATCTCTCTCTCTCTCTCTCTCTCTCTCTCTCTCTCTCTCTCTCTCTCTCTCTCTCTCTCTCTCTCTCTCTCTCTCTCTCTCTCTCTCTCTCTCTACTGTCGCTATTACCGCAGCAACTTTTATTTCGAACTCTTAAAAAATCGCATTGCTTATCCTTAGATAAGAACTCGTGAAAATTCTTCCAGTCTCACCCTATCTCTGTCCAACACCCTGAACCTCAGATTTAGCAGCCATGCTCATTCTTACATAGACTCCACGTGTAAAGTCTGGACCACTCTTCCATTATCTCATCCTATCTCTGTCCAACACCCTGAACCTCAGATTTAGCTATGCTCATTCCTGCATGGACTCCACCGATATAGTGTGGAATACCATTATATCATCAATCTATGTCCAACACCCTGGTCTTACACTTGACCGATATACTCATTCTTACATGTACTCCACATGTAAAGTCTGGAACACCCTTCCATTATCTATTTGGTTTATGTCGACCTTTTATTAATTAATCTTTTTTCCCCAAATCTGGTGGATTTTTATCTAAGACTTTGGTCTTTCTCCCCAGATGATATATATATATATATATATATATATATATATATATATATATATATATATATATATATATATATATATATATATATATATATATATATATATATATATATATATATATATATATATATATTTAGAATGGGCAAATTTTCCTTCTACTGATTTATACCCTAGAAATGTTCATGCGCCTCGGACTCCCGGTGCATGTTTGAGCACCCTACTCAAGAAGCAAGGGACAGATGACAATGATTGATATATATATATATATATATATATATATATATATATATATATATATATATATATATATATATATATATATATATATATATATATATATATATATATATTGTTTGTGTGTGTGAAGGTACTCATTTTCGCCCAATTTAGATGATCTTTTTCTCGATCTAAGACAAGATCAATTTCAAAATATTCTAGTAAGACAAGATCAATTTCAAGATATCCTAACAAGACAAGATCAATTTCAAGATATTCTAGTAAGACAAGATTAATTTCAAGATATTCTAGTAAGACAAGATCAATTTCAAGATATTCTAATAAGACAAGATCAATTTCATGATCTTCTAAGACAAGATGTTGAATAATCTTGTAACACAAAGCCTGTTCCATGATCTAATAAAACATGATCTGTTTTATTATCTTTTAAGATAAGGATGTAATACGATCTTTCAAGACAGAATCCGTTCCATGATCTTATAAGATATGATCTGCTTCACTATTTTATAAGGGAGATGTTTTACGATCTTATAAGACAAAATCTGTTTCATGCTCTTATAAGACAAGATCTGTTTCATGATCTTTTGGACAAGATCTGCTTCATTATTTTCTGAAATGGTTTTCCTATAGTATAAGATCTTTTTTATATATATTATAAGATCTTTTTTATATACTATAAGATCTTTTTATACTATAATACCTTTTTATATAATATAAGATCTTTTTTAAAATACTCTAAGATCATTGGCGTTAACTGATATAAGTAAAATATGTAATATAAAATCCCAGTATACTATAAGATCTTTTTTATATATTATAATATCTTTTTTCGAATACTATAAGATCTTTTTTATATGCTATAAGATCTTTTTTATATACTATAAGATTTTTATATACTATAAGATCTTTTTTTTTTTATATAGGCCTACTATCCTTTAAGATTTTTACATTCACTTTAATTAGCTGTAGAAGATAATTGATGCATTGATTTTAAATCTTAGAAGATTTCAGAAGATCTTACTGGACGTTTGCTCGATCACATAAAATCCACCTTTCGATCTTGTAAAATTTTCATCCTTGGCTCTGAGGTAGCGCTTGGAATAGGGATAGGGCTTGATCCCTCGTCAGTATCCTAGGTAGCAATTACCTAGGCAAGTTCCCTTCCTTGAAAAGATATATGACCTTGAGGTGTGACTTTTCACAAAAAAAAAATTACATTAAGATATATATATATTTAATACATTTCAATAAATATTATAATATTAATTAATATATATATATAATTAATTAATTACTACGTTGTTAGATAGCTTAACGCTATATAATATAATATACTCATATTTCTCGGGTAAACATAGACATATGCAAAAGAAAATAATAACGGACCGATGATGGCACGATTACACTCACTGAAATAGCTTCGGTGCTATATGGCAGGATAACCAAGCATACATCGTGGGACTCACTTGTGCTCACACCATATACTGCATAGGCATCTCGATACTCTCTGAGGTCACGTTGGATAGAATATCGTTTGCGGCGGACCTACACCTCTCGTACTCGTTATTGTATCGCCGATACTCATCCGATCACTCATTCCTGGCTTACATATTGAAATACAGTAGAAAGTCATAAATATTGCATTATATAAGGTAGCATAATCTTCGAGAAATCGCTCTATCAGCATAATACAATTCTCTACTCTAGTGACTGTACGTAATATTAGTGATTTTTAGAATCGAATTGCTCGTGGCTTCTATGTGATCTGTGGACTCTTCACATTATTGTAAAATGTGAAAGTGGCAAAACGAGAGTAAAGATTTGAATTGTGTGTCAATGATGCAGAAACGAGAAGTTTAAAATTTGGTACAGTTCGAGCCAGTTACAAAATACATTTCCAGAGTATATCTAATCTCTGGACTCTATCATCGATTATGCATGGCATTAATTTATTTGTGTACATCGTGGTTCTTTACGGAACTTTATGGAAACTCGGATATGAAGTCACTTTCTACTCTCAAGTTCTTAACATCTATGAGCTCATTTATCGAAGTTAAATGTTGAGTTACAAATAAATAAATACACTCTCAAATACAGCTATTATAAATGATGAATAGTTACAAACACACCATTGAGCCAATGCACGTCTACATTAGCTATCACTCAAAGCGTTCTTTCTAATGATAGCGAGTGAGCCTGTGCGTAGGGCTAGTATCTCGGTGGATCTGGACAATTACATTTTTGTACTATCCGTAGATCAGATTATGCATGAGTCGACTCTTAATCGTATCCTCAAGTATAGTATCTCGTTTCTCAATGGCTGTCACTAAGAAATATGGAAAATCATCGTGCGTCTCTCATCCGCAACAAATACTATTAGATCTGTAGGTCACCAACGTCGAGGAAAGAGATGATACGATACGCGTGTTTGCATGCAGCGCTGCTAGATCGAATGAACTTCAATAAGGAATGTAGCTAAATAATGCGAGTCTCGAGAAAAGAACCTGCCATAATCGAAATTGAGAGAAAGAGCATTACTCTCTAAACACTATGGTCTCAGAGCAGTCAGCGCAAGATATTGAGTACGCGCTCGTGAAACGACCGACGTGCTGCTCTCTCCGTGCGAACTCAAGCGCCATAGTATTAAACACTAGATACTCATAATACTTTGATATGTAATATAATGTTGTGAGTAATGATATACAAGATATTCTTTAGTATCCCTAATAGTCTAACGTTTAAAGCGTGAATTATATAAAAAACTGCATTATAGAGACAAAGCCATAATACAGCCTAGACATTTTGTGTAAAGAAATCGTAGTAAAAGACAAAATTAATATACTTCGCCGCTCCGCTCTCGCGTCTGTTTACCGTTAATATCCCGATGTCAGAGTGTATTTAATCAACGGACTCCACTGACTGTCACGTTATACAAGTAGATATGCAGCACGTCTCGTGAAAATCGTAGGCTACGCATAGGTGACGCAACGTGTATATGTACAGAACACTGATGAGTGCATTACTCCACGATGCGTGCTCTCCTCAGTCCGGGACTTCTGTGTTCATATACTTCGCAGCTACTCATAACTTAGAAGACTTGAGAGGAATTATGAAACAATATAATAATTAATATTTATATATATATATATATATATATTTATTAACTTATATTATATATATATATAATATATATATTATATATATATATATATTATATAATTAATTATAATTATCTAATATATGTTGGTATTAAAATATAGATTAATAATTATTAAAATTATATATATCACTAGTAAATATTATTATTTTTGTGTAGCTCATAGTTAGTCACCAACCATCTCAAGCTGTCAAGAGAGTACCCTATTGCTAAGGTAGTGGTTGTATCACAGCTCATAAAAGTGTCAAACACAGATCAAATATTACGCACTGTGATGAGTATGACGAGAACAGGCTTATGAATTAGTAGTGTTGTGAGAGGTAGAATGAATAACATCACACGCAGGAAACGACTAGAGAATGGTAATAGAATATGCAAACTAGAAATAAAATTGACTTGATGTTAGATACAAGTGAACAGCATCAGCAGCAGTGTCTCTGCTACAGTTATACACCTACACATCAATCTATCATAAACTCATTGTAGCAGTACATCAGTCTACTCACCGATAGCTACTCTCGAGTACGAAGTAGAGTAAGTGTGGTAGTAGGTGCGCAAGTAGATAAGACATCTCCCCAAATAACGGAGGCAAATAATGCTCAATTGTCTCTCTCATATAAATACCCAATAGAATAAAGAGGTACAACATAGATAATATGAGATAATTAGTGTATCGTCATACAAACATATTAGCTCAATGTTACTAGATAAATTAGAGTGTCTTATAAGTTGAACTGTGTGGTAATTAAGTTAACTAACAGAAATTTTATTAGTAGCTTTTAACTTGTACCTCGACCCTTATATATTTCAAATATGCGCTCGGCGAAACACAAAGGATCTCCAACCACCTAACATGAACTAGATTTCTCATAGTATATCATGATTTTTGTAATATTATGTTATATAAGGCCTCTAAGAGAAGTTAATATATTATTAAATCTAACATAGAGATCTATAGAGTAATCGTCGAAAATGACGTAATTATATGGAATAATAAAATTTATGTCAAGGTGTAGATCTTAGTATGTGAGTGTGAATGATTTGTGATATTGAAATGAGTGGTAATGAGTTATTAAAGATATTAAGAATATTATATAGCAAGGATTCATGCGAATACTACCTACATAAGAGACATATTTCTATATAACCTCAAGATAGATACATATAGCAGTAGAAATATATAATTCGGATATGATTTAAGACTATGTAGTAGGTTATATAATATATATATATTGATGTAAAATAGTATGCAAGGATTTGATAATCTGTTGTACAGTAATAGTAAAGGTGTTGATTATTTCGTAGTCAATATAGAGTTATATTATAAAAATGGATAAATAGTAGACAGTGATGAAGATAAGAATAATACATTATAATAGAATAATAAAAGATTATGAATAAGTAGAAAAATAAAGATAAAGTAACCCTGAAGAAGATAATACATATAGATAAAGAGAGTATAATGTCTTCTACGTAATGTGGACTTGTTGATATCCACAAGTGTTTAACATTTGAAGATATTAAAAACTTTGAGCATAGTCATGCAAAGAGAAAGGAGGAAATATAACTCCCTAATATGAATGTGAGTAATATATGGAGTAGAACATTGCCGTGAATGACTACGCTAATGCTCTCTATGAACTCTGATTAATTCTGATTTATGTATATGTCAAGTCAGCCATGCTAAACGTCACGGTCTCACGTTATGTTCCTTAATAGGCTCTGATAGATACACTGGGTTAAATCTCTATGTAAGCTTATTAGGATACTTAGTATAATAACGACAGTAGACTCGAGTCGACTCGTACTAGACTCTACTTTACTATCGATACTGAGAAGAAAGTGATATCCATATATCACCTCATACTTCATAGGTTATGGAGTATTAACTTATTTATTCATAAATATGAGTAATGATAATATATCTACTCAAATACGTATAAGATAATATAATTATTATTATATAATTGTATTAAGGATTAATACATAATAATATATAAAATATCAAAAAATATATATAGAAATAATACTATCTAAAATAATATAAACCCTGATTACCGATTAATTATTGTTACTCGCAATATGTCGAGAAAGCACAATAGTATACTGATACACTAAAATAAACAAGTCGTGGGCTCGATAACAAAGCTTATCATCGATATAGCATATATGATAACTAACTCTAAGTGTTGGCAGAATAATTCGAATATACTCGTACAAATATAGTTAATTACTGCTCACCTAATACTAATTATACCCTCGTCTACAATATTGTATCGGCAGGCTCATCTAGTTCCTCCTAAGATGAATCTAAAAGTTATTTAAATATCATATGTATTAAATTAAATATATTATTTACCTAAATATATACTTAAGAAGGGTGTACCGGAACTAGAACCTTCGCGTGATTCTCCCGGTCTGTACAGAATCCAGAGTAAATAGCTCGTGAATAATCCAAAAAAATATATCGTGCTCTGAGTAAAAATATTACTAGCTCCATAACTAACATTCCGGAATCAGAAATAGTGCCAATAATTATAATGAAAAATATTCAGTTAATAATATAACCATTAAAAGAGGAGAAATTATATACTATCAAATCTAGTGTATAACAATCCCGATAATAATGTTTAATTATAATTTTAATTAATTAATATTATATGAGCTTTATATAGATAATTTATGATATATATTAATTAGTTTACTAGGAGTAAGTTTATTATACTCCTATTTAGTAGTGTTGGGGTAGTTACTAAAAGAGTAGATAACCCACCCTGTATTTAAAATAATAAAAATACTACATTAAAATTAATTTTTTTTCATGTTTACTGAAAACATTTATCACAATCAAAAATTACCGATATAAATATTTTTAATTATTTAATTATATTATAATATATTATATATAATTATAATATAATATATATTAATATATAATATATAATAATATGTTAATTAATTAGATAAATTAGTCCTCAAATATATACAACATATAAACAGAACTAAGGAAGAAATAATATATTAATTATATATAAATAATAATATTAATTTTGAAATATTAAATATTTTATGATAAAAAGCGTTACATAAACGTAAGAATATATATTTTATATATAATAAATCCGCTATTATTATATATATATATTAGGATAAGGTAGGTATATAGGAAGGAGTATTACAAGGGATTAGGAAGCTTCTTCTCATGGATAGGGAAGAGCGCGATTAAGTGATTAATATTTAGAATTTAAAGTGGAATTATGCTTTATGGGTAAATAATGTTAAATAGGAAGATGGTAGTTACTTTTGATAATTGATTGATAATTGGATGTGGCATAGGAGCTGAAGGTGTGTGAAGAAACTTTGAAAATCTCATGTCACAATTAATAATAACTCTCAGTAATGATGAGGTGTTAAGTAGAATGTATATGTGGGTGTTATTGATGGTATCAAGTGAAAGGTGTAATAGGTATATTTGACGGGATGAGAGATATTAAGTAAGGATGGATGGATTAATAGGTATAGAAAGTATGAGATAAAAGTTGTAAGATATGTGTAAATTCATTGTCAGTGTAATATAATATAGTATAAAATATACTGGATGTAAATGTATTCAGAGGGGCAGATAGTGGGTTGATTAGATGGATTTATTGGATATTTAATTACTATATATAAATATATAATTATATGTACTAAATTCGTGTAATTAAAAGCGTTTATGAGTGATATATTATCAATATAATAGCTGGTATTGGAGGATGAAGATCACTCAGGTAATAGTACTACTTGTTATAAGGTAATAGTGAGAAAAGAGTAGGATATAACTGTTAGATATTATTACTGGGATTAAGTTATTATTGATGATGTATGATATGATATATAGGTGAAGGTATATTATAATTTTGTGACATTATTTAGGTGTCGAAAGTTAGTGCGTTACGCAGTTTGACTGAAGACTGATTGGTTGATTAGAACAGGATTGCGTTTTAAGGGTGTGTAGAGGATATGTGTGGATCTAAAATCTTACATTAAAAAAAATGTATTGTTTATAAAAAAAATTTTGAAATGAATAAATTTATATTTGCTCTTAGATAAGGGGTATAGGGCAAAATGAAGATACCCTCCGAAAGATAAAATAGCAGTGATTTATTAAGTGAATATATGAGGTGTTATAGGTTGGATAGTGGCTATCTGAATTGACTGAATCAATAAGTATTGTATTATAGCACGATAGTGAAGCGTAAGTTGTAAGAATAAAATGGAATGTCAATTAGGTGATTGGTTTTTAGGTAAATTATAGACGGATAGTGTGAACAGGTGTGTATGTTATGTACTCTCCATTTGAGTTATTATCAATTGTTATTTATGGTTGGGTTTATGAAGAATTTTCGATTGAGTGGGGTAATTTGCAGGAAATTGTGATAGTGAATAATGTAGCCAGAATGGAGATGAGTGAGGGTGCCCTACTATTAATATGCGGATTGATTTATGGTTACTTGTGATGTGACGAATCTGAAGAGAGTTTGATGAAGGTATTGATAGATGAAGATATTATTAGCAGAGGTTATGTTAAATAGAGGGGTTATGAAAGTTTAATAACGTAGATTAAATGGTAAATTTATGTGTTGTGAGTGTAGGACATTTCTCTCAGTGGTGTTATTGTTAGATTAGTGAGCAGCTGGTAAGCAAATGAAAATAAATAAAAAAATAAATATAACAAATTGTGATATATATATAATATTTAGGGTATGTGTTGGATGAGATAGGGAATAGTGATGATGCATGCAAGTGTACGTAGCGAAAGTTTGTGTAAATGGCAGGAAGGTTGCTGGTGTAATTAAATATCGTTGGTGAATGTAATAGGACTAAGTCTAGAGTGTGTATTAATTATATTATATAACGCTTAGTGGTACTTACATGATGAGGTATGTTGTTACCTGTGTATATGTATAGTAGTGAGACTATGGTCTGAAATTAGAAGTATAGATCTAAAGTTTTCTATTGTGTATCAGTGTAAGACTAATCTTTAGGAGCAATGCTAGGTAGTGAAAAGAATAATAAAATGTAGGAATGATAACTTATATTAGTAGTATTGTGTTGATGTGAAGTAAAGGAAGAGGTATAAATGAGAGTAATTAAGATATATTAATAATATAATTAAATTTGAACAAGGTATGTAGTAGATGGTTTGGTTCATATGGAAAATGAATGATATGATAGTCGGTTGTGTTAGACGGATGTATAGATGGTGTGTTATTATGGGGTGAGGTGGAGGGATGGACTCGACCGTGCTGGGTGAGACCGAAGAAGAATAGATGGATCGTGTGAGTGATAAACGAAGTCGAAGGAGAGAAATGTGATGGGCAGAGGCGAGAATAAAGGTGCTTTGATATAAGGATGAAATGGCCGTGGTTTTGTATGGGGGCTGGTTGTGGACACCACACCTGGGCCAGGGATGAATCCCTTACATTGGTAACGATTATTACAGGTGAGTGGAGCCTCCGTACTCTAGGTCCTCAATGATGCTTGGTGGATTTTCTTGTCTGTGACGAGCTCTCACTAATTAATGTGGATACAGAGTGGGCTCGTAAGTGCTAGGGCTTTCTTTTCGAACGTATTGCTATTTTCTCACTAATTGACTTTTCATTTTCGTGATGCTTGTACAGCTACTCATTACCCCCAATCTGGGCTAAAGAGAAGGTGATAGAAGAATAGAATAAGAAACATTAATATTATATATATAATTAATTAATTAAATATATATATATATTAATATTAATTTAATATATTAATTATATTAATTATATATAATATTTATCATATTAATATATTAAATTTAATATATATAATATATAATAATATATAAATTTATATAATATATATCCCTATAAATATTTATTTATAATTTTCATTATATTATTTATCTTATATTTATTACTTATTATTAATATATTATACATAATAATTTTATATAGATATAATATTAGATCCGGAAAGTATTGCAATTACTCTCGAGTCATCATAATATATATATTAAGGCCAGTTAATATCAATATATATTTCCTCATCCACGAGCATATGATATATGAAGCTAGTTTAACTCCATTACATTAGATTATACAGATTTTATGATAATATCTCAAGCCTGCACCAAATCTATATTATCTTCATCCTTTTCTTCGATAGAATTAAAATATCATTCAACATTCAAACTTCGATCAAATCAGGTTTATCACACACTCATTTAATAGTAAGATAGTTTGAATTAGCAAACAGACTCAAAACTAAGTACGTTCACACACACATTGTCTCACACCTCACACCCAAGTCAACTTCAGTAAAACATGAGATATACTCCCCGAAAGACCGCAGATCAATATGTGACAGCAAATAACTCTGGATAGGTACAAACAGGGAGACATCCCTTGTATTTTCTAGACATCACTGCAGCGGACATCCCAAAATAGGCACGAAAGTCGGGAAGTGTGTACACACGAACGAAGTGGGCGTGCTACTTGAGCGCGAAAAATTTCTTTCCCCATCCCCCAAATTGCCATATCTATGACCCACAATAATAACAAGAGCCTATTAATTCAGAAAAATTAAAATATTATATATTAGCTCAATGAATAACAGCCATATCATCAAATATCACTGTTAAAGAGCAGTTGGGATCAATATATCAATATAGAATTTAGATTGTACATTCAACTCAATATATCTTAATTTTCTAGTGTTAGAAAAATTTATCTTTTGTTATTGAAGATTGAATTGATGTTACCAACTTTCAATATATACAGTAAATATTGATGATACAGATGTATTCGTAGAAGTATTATTCTATAAAGGCTGATCAGATATATCAATTACTAACGATTAATATGTAGATAGCATAATATTTCATAAATGAGTCATTTATTTCTTATTAATACTCACTGATCTTACGAGCTCACAGTTTGAAAATTTGAGACTATGTTTACCATTGTCAATATATATTTATATATATATAGTATTTATATTATAATTAATAAAATAATATATAGTAATATATAAAAAACAAAATAAATATAATATAGTAATATAAATATACTGTAAAGTATTTCAATATACACTAATGCTATTATCTATCATATATATTTCTATATGATATATTTACATGGTATAAGTATTAATATTAATATACTATATATATATATTATATATATATAATATATAATATATATATATAATATATATATTATTAATCTATAATATACAGATAAATATATATAATATAATATATATATATAATATAATAGTATATAATAATAACTATAATAATAATATTAAACATTATATATTTAATAATAAAATATAATAACTATATAATATATAGATAATATAAATATAATATATATTAAATATAGTATAATAATATTAATAACTATTATAATAACTATATTAATATTATAAAAATGCTTGTAAATATGATAGGTGTAAAATTTCAAATAGAGCAATGATCTTTAATCAAGGAATATTACTAATATAATTTAAAATTATTTATTATTTAATTAATTTTATTTAAAATTATTGATATGAATATAATAAGAGTGAAGCTTAATATTAATCACTATATTTTAGAGAATATATGTTTAGTAAGTATTTATATAATTTTTATATCAGAATTGATTATCGACAAAGATGCTTCTAATTGTAAATAAACTGATAATTAAATTCTCAGCACACCTGTACGCCATTGCACAAATACGTACTTACACGTAAATAAATAACTAATAAACATATTCCTTGAGCTCACAGAAGGCGTAAATACGTGTATGAATTGCAATAGTTAATATGTAAATTATGTTATACATGTTGCGATTCTATGATTAGTTTCTTGAATTTGGGTAATTTGGAATCTCTCATTGTAATTTCAGGTATTCTAATACTCCCCTCCCCCTTCTCTCCTCTCCCCTTACCATCTCCTCTCCCCTTCCCTCTCCCTTTACCCTCTCCTCACCTCTCCTATTACGCTCACCTCTCCCTCGCATTTCATACATCTAATTATAAGACAATATATTTGCTTGAGTTGGCTTAATTGCATTTAGATTTTGTTTTTAAGTGTTGGAGGAATTTCTGCATTTTTTTATTTATTTTTTAATTTTTAATTTTTAGGGATGAAATTTTGAACTCGTTTTAAAAGTAACAAAATTTATCTATATTTTCTTTTTATTTTTAACATATTTATTATTATTATTATTATTATTATTATTATTATTATTATTATTATTATTATTATTATTATTATTATTATTATTATTATTTATTATTATATTATTATTATTATTATTATTATTATTATTATTATTATTATTTTATTTTATTTTATTTTTACGTCAATATGTATACCCTCGTCGGACGTGGATTTTTTTTGTAGCCATATAAGTTTGTCTCTTTCTTCTCTTTTCTTAATATACATACAACACCAACCAACCTCCAAACACGCCACAACGCCCACCCCGACAACGAGCTAGGGAAACTCAACCTGACAACGACCAACTGCGAACACCTACAATACCAACCATACCAACAACCCAACACACCACCCATCTCACACACTGCCCCAACCACATCACCAAACACCACAACCACACCCGGCAATTAAGAGCCACTAATCGATTGTATACACTTATTCCTCAACGTTTCGAGTCACTCATGACTCATCCTCAGGATATTTCAAAAATGTAATACCAATAATATTCAAAAAGAGTTGAAAGGATGAATAATAAATGACATTGGAATTCACAATTAAAAATTGTAAGTATATTAAAAAGGGAAATATATGTTACACATATCACTCATAAAAGGTGACACAATATGCCACATTACGTGCAATATGGTAAATTAGAACTAAAGATATAATAATTATAGATTAAATTCTTACTACTCTCATCGTGCAAATGCGGCACGCTCACACGAAAAAATTAATCAAAATCACAAAATAACATAACATAAACAGCCAAACACCCTAAATAGCGATACCCACGGACGTTAAAAAAATGAACTAAGAATAAAATCATAGGGGGCACATGCGAACAACAATAAATTAGTTGGATCTTGGCTGAAATGTTTTGAGGAATCCAGACGTATAAAGAGATACTTAAGAAAATACTAACACCGTGAACTACTGTAGAGGAGTATGTAGAATAAGCTAAATTAAGGAATTTAAAATTTAAAATTCCAGCAGGAAAATGTATGGAAAAGAAATAACGATTTGTTTGTATGTGTCAAGAATTATCAGTTAGTGCTGGGGTTCAAAGAACTTAAGCGGACCAATACTCTAGTAGGCAGGTAGCAGGAGTGGGAGGGAGTCTACTAACATGGTGGGATTTTAATCTGGTTAATCTATTAAGATGGATTCCAAAAACTTCTTAACGGCCGTAATCTAGAACGTTAGATGATACATGCAAAATGTAATCAAATCCAGTCAGAAGGAGCGAAGCACGGCAGCCTCACAGTTATAAAAGAACACGTTGACCAGTAATCATGCAACCCACAATTATCTGTAGTCGGACGCGGACATCCACCGGGAGTGCTTACACCACAGCGGCCGGTAAAGCTATTGGCGACGAGTGGTGCTAGACGACAGTGAACATGTGTCCTTTATGTTCTAGTATTCTCAGTTTGTAGTTGACGGCTGGTTTCAGCGCCCTCTCTCTATACGCCAGGAGACACAATTACATTATATCGCAATCTTGCACATGTCCCATTAAATATGCTAGTAAAACTGATTGATTTTCAACAACATAGGGAGATGATTTTTTTATGGGGGACAACAGAAAGAGTTCCTAATCGGAAAGGGTTCCAGCATTAGCAATTGAGCGTGGGGGTGAGTCTGAAGGGCCAACGTAAACGGTCATCATAACGCGAAGTTTGTCGTAGCGTTACAAAAGCAATTATATGAGAGCGTTCAGGACATGGCCAAATGCTAGGGAATCCTTATTTAAGACTAAACAACTCGAACGAAGCTTTTTGGATGACCATCGTCGCGGGAAGACACGAGACAACTTTTGGTACTATGAAATATGTTCAAATGCATTGACCAGTCAAGTGACAATGCGAGGACAAATCTCCATGACCCGGTATAGAGGTGGGAAGACAGTTAAAAACGTGCACACGAGAGACTTAATGTAAGTTCGCGCGTAACCATAATTATTCAAATACGGTGATAGTACATCGTCTTTGCCAGTGCTCTTTGACGCCAGATTGAGTGTAGGCTCACTGTTAATCGAGGAGATCGGTGATCTGATGGTCGTTCAAGATGAATTTGCTCATAAGGGATGAACTTAAAAATTCAACACCCTATCTCCACCAAGGAGGGAATGGCTGGTCTATATGTTTCCGATAAATCGGAATAGGTGTGGTGACTCCCACTCTCGCGCGCTCTGTATGTGTGGATTTAGTGGGACATCAAGGAAGGGGAGGGTGTTATGGTTATACATTTCCTGTCGGGTTAATTGAATATTGGTGTGCTTTTGATTTGTTAATATAGTTAAAGATAAAGGTCGGATCTGGGTTTTATTTTACGAAAAATTAAAGAAACCAGTCGTCAATGTATCTCTTGTATACAAGGGGCTTGAATTCATTGGGGCAATCAATCAATTGAGCCAATTAGTCTCATGGTAACAAAGGAAGCAGTTGGCAAAGGTGGGGCCTAGAGGGGAGCCCATGGCATTCCATCTGTTTGTTGATAGTATTGATCATTGAAAGTGAATATAGCTATTTGTTAGTAGTGCAAGGTTTAAGACGATTTGTGAAATGAAACTTGGCCTACACATCATCGGAGTTCAGGTTGATGGGAGGCCGGGATATTGGTCGCTCTATCAGTGCAGTTGGACATAATGAATGAACTGTAGAATATCAGGATCGATAAGAAATATTGCTCTGGTGAATAAACAGATTTAATGTTCATAATCAAATGAACTCAGTGATGTTAACACTCAGGGAAATGGACCATTGGATTGGCATGTATATTTATTGCAGAGAAGGTTAAAAGAGTCGTCAGAAGAGAGTGTAAGAGTTTAAAGTGGTAGGGGATGGATATGATAACCGGTGGATTGAGAACTTATGACACAATAAAATCATTTCAGCGAAGCGGGTAATTACATAGCCTGAAAGGAACTTAAGGGCTACGTAGGGAACACGGTGGCAAGAGGTCTCTTTAGTGATCATTGTCAGGTTATTTACCGCTTGCCTATGATTTCTACTTACTTCCACTCTTCACTATTTTGAACCTCCCCTGTCTATTAGGTGATGCTGATTTTCACTACTCTATACTTCTAAACATTTTGTAGATATATATAATATATAACGTATATAATAATAATAATGCTCGGTATATAGAATAAACTTTAATATATAATATTTTAATCCTTTACGTTCTAATTTCCATTCACTAATGTTAGCATCTGTGTCCACGTTATTTTATCATATATTACAGTCCCACTTACTTGTAAAACTTATTCTCCATTTTATAGAATACTTATTACTCTGCAATTTTGAATACTTTAATCCTTCCACACATTCAGTTCTATTTTCTCGATCGTTTAACTTTTTGTCAACAATTAAAATTATATATGTTTATACTGTTCTTTGCTAGCTCCTTGAGAAAAGACCGTCCATGATGACCGAAATCAGATATAGAGGAAATAATTATATAAGAATTCCTATTGGCTCTCATTATTCCGATCCCTTTTAGTCCATCCTATTATCTCATTACTCCATACTCATAAAATCAATACTAACATCATATATTAAATTATACTCATTATCACTATGTCATTGTAAAGGACATACATGACCATCTACTGATTCAGCAATTGAGCACCAAGAGAGCAATCATATATATAATACGTTAAATAACAGTCTGAATTCAATAATATTCTTAATAATTATATACTTTCGACCTATATACTCATATATACACTACTATTTATATAATTATATATATATATATATACTATTATATTATATATATATTATATATATTATATTAGTGATTGCAGGTAACATCCGGCATTCGCATTTCCGCGGAGCCATCCGCACATTATAAAGATCCGCCTCGCAATCCGCGCTTTGTCCTGCGGATGTTTGCGCGGATATTTATTGTCCGCAGATTTGATAAAGAATTTTATTTATAAAATACTCAAGATAAATCTAAACGCAAATTTAAATGAGACATGGGACTCTTCGACTCAACTGTGTATTGATGACTCATGATCTCACATTCATGAAGTTCATAATGTTTTTTGAGTCACAGAGTCACATGAGATTATTGATCCAAAAAAATCAGCGCCTCTAGGCCCTCTACAGCTTGTAAACATTAGCTCAACGCTAAGGAAAAATTTTAACCACCTCTTCAATATGAAATGAGGACGGTTTTAAAAAGATGAAGATGTCATGAAACTTAGATCTAAAAATACGCTTTAGTTCTGTGGAAATGACCACCTATAACTATTGCAACTTACTTTGATCCCTTTAAAAGGCAAGTTTTTTTTGTAAACAATATTGCTAAAACAAGTTAAATCGTCACCTTGTGGTTGCAGTGAAAAACTTCCAATCCGTAATTAGTCTTATTAATTCGCCACACAATTAAAAGGAAATAAATGAAATCTTACAGAACCAACATCTTCTACCAGTAAATTCAAGTAACAGATTTTACTGGAAGGAATTTTACAGTTCCAGTGTAATGAAGAGAAACACACGCATTACAAAAGATGTAGTGCAAATGATTGAAAACTATCACCAAGAAAAACGACTAGATATATAGTTTGTGGAAGGTTAAGCAAAATGTTACCCACGCTTAAGTAAACTTGCGAGGAAATATTTGGCCTGTCCTCCAACTAGTGTACCAAGTGAGAAAGTATTTAGCAATGCTGGGCTAATATACGATGAAACAAGAAACAAACTCTCAGTAGAAAAAGGAGTAAAATTTATAGTATTCAGTACATTTTCGTAAAGAAAGAGCTAATTGTCCAAAAGAGGCGCCAAAATTGCAAGAGTTAGACTGTGTTTAAAGTAGGATTTATGCCAATTCGAAGATGGAGACTGTACTGTCACTATTCGAAGCCAAATTGTTAGAAGGAGAAAGTAAAGTTAGTTTAAAGTTATTATGACACTCACGCCTTCAAAGTAACAATATAATTTATTAAATTAGAATTGGAGCTCTAAATATACGAATATGGAATGTAATGCATATATTATTAAATAAATTTAAAAAAAAATAATAAATATAAAATAAATGTAATATATATTATTGACTCTAATATAATTCACTAAATTTTTAATAAACTTAATTAAATTAAACCTGACTCAACAATATATGATAGATTATCCAATTCTACTGCAAGATATATAGTTTCTCACCGTAATATCTTTAGTAAAAAAATATTGTTATATATTCATACTCTAATACACAGGATCCTCGCCGAGAATACATAAAATCAAACGAGAATATAGCAAATATCACACTAATCCGCCGGAATATTAGCGCTTGAAAATAAAATATATTGAGGGGCATCTGAAGCATCCAGATCATTTATTAAAATAAAAGTTAATTATATATATTTTTTGATAATATAGACCCACTAATGTTTAGTATTTCATATGAATATATATTATATCAAATTACAAAAGCCCATATTCAAGGATAATAGGCGAAAGATTATTAGTTAATTATTAATTACATTTGATTATTATTATTATTATATTTTATTATTAATTATATATTATTATATTATTAATATAATATAATTTAATTATAATATTAAATTTATTTATATATATTTAATTTACTAATTAATATTTAATTTATAATATTATTATTATTATTTATTTATATATTATATTTATTATATTATATCATATT
>JABUQX010104853.1:52500-55449 GCA_015478945.1 Trachelipus rathkii | reverse complement strand
ACATCAACCCAACTCATCGTCGCCGATCCAATAACCAATTTTTAATTCAATTTAAAAGACTTCCTCGAATACCGTGAGCTATTAGCTTTTCCAATAATCTTTGATGAGATACAGTATCGAATGCTTTTTGAAAATCTAAGTAAATGACAATATTTTTTTATTTGCATCGTTAATAACCACATTAAAAATTTTATTAAATTTGTTAAGCATGATCTATTCCTTCTGAAACCGTTGTTGGGAATTCTTGAGCAATCCATGATCTTCGAGATGTGTAACTAACCTCTTAGTTAGTATTGCTTCAAAAATTTTGCCAACTATAGAGAATAAGCTAATTTGTCTGTAGTTATTCGAGAGCTTACAATCTCCTTTTATGAAAATAAGTATATTATCAAGTTTGCAATTATGTGTTACTAACCCTTCTTGTGAAGACTTATAGAAAAGCATCATCAGAGGTTTTACTAACCTATCTTTCAATTTTTTTTAGATGCATCGGATAAAATCTAAAAAGAAGAAGAATAAGAAGAAGAAAAAGAAGAAAAAGAAAAAGAAGAAGAAGAAGAAGAAGAAGAAGAAGAAGAAGAAGAAGAAGAAGAAGAAGAAGAAGAAGAAGAAGAAGAAGAAGAAGAAGAAGAAGAAGAAGAAGAAGAAGAAGAAGAAGAAGAAGAAGAAGAAGAAGAAGAAGAAGAAGAAGAAGAAGAAGAAGAACAACAACAACAACAACAACAACAACAACAAACAATAGAACAACAACAACAACAACAACAACAACAACAACAACAACAACAACAACAACAACAACAACAACAACAACAACAACAACAACAACAACAAGAGTAAGAAAAGGAAAAAGAAAAAGAAAAAGAAAAGCAACAAGATTAAGTAATAGAACAAGTAGAGTAAGAAAAGCAAGAACAAGTAGATAAAGATCGAAGAAAAAAAACAAGGTAAAGTAGAATATATATATATATATAATATATATATATATATATATATATATATATATATATATATATATATATATATATATATATATATATATATATATATATATATATATATATATATTTTTAATTTTTTAATTATTATTAATATTTTTAATATTATTATTATTATTAGAATTATTTTTATTAATATGAAATTATAATGAGCGCATTACACACGATATAAAAAAAATAATATTATTATATATATATATTATATATATTATTATTATTATTATTATATATTATTATTATTATATTATATATATATATTATTATATATTATTATGATTATTATAATATATTATTATGTTTTATTTCCTTTTATTATTATTATTGATATTATATATATATATTATTATATATATATATATATATATTATATTATTATTATTATATATTATTATTATATATATATTATATATATATATATTATTATATATATATTATTATTATATATATTATTACATTATTATTATTATTATTATACATATATACATATATATGTATATTATAATCTTATATATATATATATATATTATTATACATATATATATATTATATATATATTATATTACATATATATATATTATTATTACATATATATATATATATATAGCATATATATATATATATATATATATATATATATATATATATTGTATATACTCATATTTTTAATATTAACATTCCAAAAGATTTTAGAGAGTACAATATTTAAAAAGCTTAACATATAAAACTTATTTAGAAATATGAAAAAATCGTCTCAATAACTGATCACGTGGTCTCAGAATTTGTCTCATAAATGAGAAAGGAAAACTTTATAAAAGTTTCATAAAATCCTCCTAAAAATCCAAAGTATCTGTAATTTTTTTTTTTTTTTTTTTTTTTTTTAAAGGATATATGAAATTTTTTGTCGTTAGTTTTGAAAAGTATTTTCACCAAGAGTTTTAAATACGCTTTATTACCTGTTATAAAGCTCAAAGAAATTTTAATTTTTATCCACATAAATAAATTAAAAATAAATTATTATTTTATATAAAGATGAAAAGTATTATACCTGAAAAATTAATATTAAACCACTATTTTCCCTGCTCAAAAAGCATTGTTCACGTAAATTTTTAGCCTTTTTTTTTTTTGCATTTTTTCGCTAGAATATATTTATAATTTTTAGCTCACAACCTAAATATTTTTTAAGAAATATTTAATTATTAAGTAATTAATCGCAATTACTAAAACAACTGCCAATAGCTAGTAAAAGTTATATAATTAATTTAGCTCTCTTCAAATACTGAAGAACTGAACTGGAAAGAGAGAGAGAGAGAGAGAGAGAGAGAGAGAGAGAGAGAGAGAGAGAGAGAGAGAGAGAGAGAGAGAGAGAGAGAGAGAGAGAGAGAGAGAGAGAGATCAATTGATTCTTTAACATCTCCAACTAATTGTTAGGTGATAAACTTGTTAGACATTTATGTTTATGACAATCATTTTAGTAACAGATAAAATATTGAAAATCATTAGTTTATATCTTAAAATTTTTAACATATCAAGAAATCAATAAATTTAATTTAAAACTTAATTAATTCAGTTAGGTAAATTGTTTTATTTGAAAATCATTTTTTAATTTTTTAACATGAGTTTAAATCACATGGATTTTCAAATTTAAAATAAATAAATGAATAATTAATCATTTTTGAAAGGATTACATTTTTATTCCACCTTAAGATAACACCACTGCTCACGTGCAAAGCCTTAATCAAAGAGGTGTTCTACTCAATTAACGTCCGAGCAAGACGAAGCCAAGCCAAAGGAGGGAATAACTCACATTTTCCAACGCGGCCAGTTACGAACCTGGAACCCTCGCTGAGCTACCGGGCACTTTTATATAATTAAATATAAAATACAAAAAACAAATATATACATAATATATATATAAATATACATATACACATACAAATACATTTCATATACATAC